>VDFB02369561.1:0-22572 GCA_007258455.2 Sequoia sempervirens | reverse complement strand
TCCGAGTTAACTCATTGTTCCACATCTCATGCATGTCTATTTTGGGAGACATCTTTGTACACTTGGAGTTTCATTTAGGGTTTTTATTAACTGATGGTAGTGTTCCAGTTAACTTGCTTTCAATAAGGACGTGCATGCTTGCACATTGCCCATTTTTAGATTAAATGTATCGGTTAACTGATGGTAGCTTTCTAGTTAACTGTATAGTTTGCTTTATTAGGGTTTAGCGATAAATCTTGCATGCATTGCAAGACTGTAGTTGACTCAAGGTGATTTTAGGGTTCCCTACACCTTTTGATGTCTATAAATAAGAGTTTTTGCTCATTTGTAAATAACTTTTGCACGCGATAGTAATATATGCTGAGCCAAATTTTCCTGTAATATTGCTATTCTGTATCTGTTCACTTTGGTTGGATGATCATTGTTTCATGTTCTTGTGTTTATAAGCTTTCTTTCATATCTACACCTCGGATAGGTGCCGTCACCTCCCTGGGAATTTAGAATTAAGGTTTATCGTTTATTGTTACTATGTTAATGAGCTTTGTTTCATGTCTACACCTTGGATAGGTGTCGTCACCTCCTTGGGAATTCAGAAGTAGGGTTCATCGTTTGATGTCGTTGCCAATAACCTTTCTTTCAGCCTACGCCTCAGATAGGTGTCGTCACCTCCTTGGAAATCCTGTCTTAGAGGTTATCGTATAAATCATGAATGAATGGTTCATAAGGCACAACACTTGCTGAAGGTTTTGCAAATGGGGTTGCAAGCTAAGTGGGATTAACCTTGGGGAAAACTCTATGGTTAAGTGCGCTTGAGCTGGAGTAGTACTAGGATGAGTGACCTCCCGGGAAGGCCCAGTGCTTCACCTCTGTGAGCATCACCTAGATGCAATGAGTGCTAAGTGGACCATTCATTATCATGAGATATGGGTTCTTTTGAGCCACTACTCATGAAACATGGGTCAGTGAGTTTGACTCATAAAAAACTACACGGTTGAATCTTGATAGCAATATCACAATATCATTGATTTAAAACTCATTGAAGTTTATCTTAGTTAATATTTTTCGAATAACACTATGATGTATTGCATTCATGAGTGGTGTTCCTATAGGTTGTCTAGCCCATCTCTATAAGTTTGCTAGATGGCGATGTGCTTCTCTCAACTCATCCATGGCACTAGGACCATGGTTGTTTTACTAATTTTTAAAAAAGTGTTTTTTTATTTTGCATATGAAAAATTTGACAATCTGCAGGGAACATCAAGACTTTACAAGGACGTCAAGGATGCCTTGGCAGCCCCCTATAGGTGATGTTCCAAGAGACATCTTTCATGGTGAGGGGTCATCACTAGAATATCCCTAGAATTCCGAAAAGAAAAGGGGACAGGATAAGGATGTCTGTCCCTAGCCCCATCCCCAAAATGTCCCTATCCAAGAATGTTGTAAAACCCCTAGGGTGTGTCCCCAAGGAGCACTTTTTATAGTTGTACTTGTTTGGGGGTTACTGTCGGTAGGTTCAGTTATTCTCAGTTTTTTGTTATTAGCCGATAGGCTATATATAGTGTGAGATTTGAGCCTGAAACAAGTCTCACGCCTACAAACCACTATTGAGTCATCGGAAAGCAAGTTTCAGCTGCCGTTTAATCTATCGTTTAATGGTAAAAGCCTCTAAAATATCAGGTAAAAGCCTCCAAAATCTCACTTATCGCATAAAAGCCAGATAAATATTGATTTGACAATTGGATGAGAACATTCTATTTCCATTTGTAATTTGGCAACTTTCTTTTTTCATTTGCATTGCTCTATGTTTTAAATCTGTATGCAAATATTTCATAATCAAATAATACTTAATTTCTTTAAGGAAAAAATCTAGATTTTTCTAAGTTTATTTCATTTCATTATTCAACATTTATTATTGATTGTTTAATCCAGCCACATGCAACTAGAATTTGCATACACAAACATGTACTCTAACATATTAACATACATATAGTTTTCTATTGGCGTAATTCTTGAACCTGCTTTAGGTGCAAGTGCTAGTTTTTTATTTGCGCTTGGGAAAATTTTCCTCAACACCTTGCTAATGTACTTGCTGTGTGTTCCAGTTCCTTTGATCTATTTTTGGGCATTTGTGGTAATTAATATTATTTCTTTCTTCTTTCTATCCATCAAGAATTTACCAATTTTAGTAAACCTGGACCTCTCACTGATTCCCAATCTTGAATAAACTTTGACCAGCCAATTTCAAATTTTGGTTGGCCTCAAATCCTAAACTGTAAAGAAAAGACTTAGCTTGGTTTTCCATGAGCTTTCTGTAAATGTTGAAAATCAGAAAAATTCTCAACATTGTGGCCAAGTGAGCCAATTTTATGGAAAAACTTAAAACCATAACTCAGTCAAAATTGATCACATAAGGCTGAAATTCAGTCAGTAGCTTCCTTACGAGAATCCCCCAACTCCCCTGGAAAACCCACAGAAAAATTCTCAATGGTTTGGAAGATATGCACAGCTCTTTAAAATTAGTTTTTGTAAAAAGAAAGATCAAAAGAAGCCGAATCCTCACAATGAATGAATGATGATTGTTAATTTCACTCTTGGTTTAATACCACCTAGGATTGTACAATCCTTGCCACAAGAATAAATTAAAGAAAATATGGCCACTGGATTATGAAGTACTTTGCACACACTTGGATTGTAATAAAAAAGTTAATTATATACAAAAGTTTAGGCGGTTGGCATATATATGATTAACTTCAACCAAGGCATGACCCAGTGGATGTGCCTAAATAATTGTTGACTATTGATTAACATGTAATGTCCCTTTTGAAATCGAGCAAGGAGAAATAAGAAAAACAGTAATATTTTATTATTCTTGATTTTGGCGCTCAAGGGGAAGAAGTGAAATAATATTTAAATTTGATTTTTGGCGCCTAAGATATTTTTTATATATTTTATTGGGCTTGGGCGATCCCTTTTTGGGAGATATCAGAGGAAAGTAAATTAAAATTATAATAAATTTGGGTTGGGGTTTTTTGTCGCCCAATTGAAAAAGTAAAAATTAAAATAAAAAGCAATTTTAAAATAAGGAGGAACTCCTATCCGAGGTGTAGGCTGATATGAAGGTTATTGGTAACAACATCAAACAACAAACTTTATTTCTAAATTCCCAAGGAGGAGGAACCCCTATCTGAGGTGTAGATATGAAACAAGCTTATTGGACACAACACTTAAATGACAATCTTTCTTTCTAAATTTCCGAGGAACCCCTATCCGAGGTGTAGATATGAAAGAAAAACTATTAATCACAACATCAAACGATAAACTCTATTTCTAAATTCCCAAGGAGGAACCCCTATCCGAGGTGTAGATATGAAACAAAGCTTATTAATCACAAGAAGAATAAAACTAGGACAGAAAATTGCATAACGAGACACACACACAATCAACAATTAAACCAGCATTATATTTAACTAAGTGAATAGATATAGAATAGCAATATTGTAATCGCAGGTAATAACAATTTGTTATCACAACAATGTTAATTACAAATGAGCAAGGGTGCCTTTATTTATAGAATTTCAAGGAGTAGAACTCCTAAAATCTCTTTTGAAGCATAATCAGCTTCCTGCAAGCATGCAAGAGTTTTATTCTTCGTTCAATTGTGATGCAAATTAATCAGCTTAATCGAAACTACC
Source organism: Sequoia sempervirens (assembly GCA_007258455.2). Lineage (NCBI taxonomy): Eukaryota > Viridiplantae > Streptophyta > Pinopsida > Cupressales > Cupressaceae > Sequoia > Sequoia sempervirens. Next base: position 18,880 of record VDFB02369561.1, on the reverse strand, counting down.
TTAATCAGATTCTAAACTAAACTGATATGGACGTTTGCAACAAGCAAGTCCTTATTGAAATGAAAGTCAATTGATAACTAACATCAGTTAACTGGATCCTAACTGAAAGTCCGACCTCCTCCAAAGATATCCCAAAGATGAGATAAACATACATGAAATCAGCAATCAGAACTCAAGAATGATGTTGAGTTGACTGCTGCTTACGACTCTATCCTCAGGAATAACTGGGGTCCACTCCAAGCCATCATGAGCTATCACCTCCTCTGTGAATTCATTAACTGTCTCATCTTTTGGCACTCTGATGCCATCCACAATGATAGACTGTCTGCTCAACTCCTCTCCATCCTTGATCATCTTTTGGCACTCTTTGATTTCTTCAACTTGTTGAAGCTTGTTGACATCACCGAGAAGTGATTCAACTTGGCCGCCACAGGATCACCATCAAGACTGTCATGCACCAAATTCTAGAACTCAGTTTGCACAGCCTCGAGATCAATGTATGTACCATCTTCATGAAGATAATGGCACGGGATCTGAGTGATGAATCCACTCACAAGTTTGAGTGCACCGACAACATCTTCTTTGATTGCATCCAACTTTGTAGAGATTCTTTCACATGTTTCAACTTTGAAGAGGTGTTGTTCTCTCCAAGCGAAAAGCTTTCTCTTATCCTCATTTGCTACAATGGCATCGTATGCAACTACCAACTGAGAAATGAGAATCAAGTCCTTTAGTTTGCCTTTTGCCTAAGGTTCCGCCCAGTCCCAAGGCATGGGTTGGGCCATGGAGGGGTGGGGGTCCCACCTAAGATTCTGCTGCGGCCATGGAGGGGTGGTCGGCCTAGGCCATTTATAAGCTCCGTTGGCTTCCCCTAGTAGGTCATGTGTTTTCCGAGGAGATGTCATGGATGGAGAATGCAGTTACAAGTCCCCTAGAGTGGAAGGTTGTAGGTTACAACCCCTTGAACTTAGCCAAGGACTTCGGGCGAATCTATCCACATGGATAGAGAACGCAGTTACAAGTTGCTAAGAAGGGAGGGTTGTAGGTTACCACCTTTGTACTAGGGATCATGGCTTTGGACGGATCCATCCATGCCACCCCTCATGTGTTTTCATGATTGCATTTATTAATATATTTATATCGTGGATATCTAGATATTAATGCTAACAAACATATGTATATGTGGAAATTTTGTTCATATGGTGAATGCAGATTTCAATCTAAGATCATATTATTAAAAAGAACATTTATTTGGAAAGAAGAAACCCTAAACCTAATCTACAAGTGAATTCTAGGGCAAAGTCGGGTAAGGGACATTACATATTCTATTGGGTTGAACTGCATTTTGAAACACTATATTTTTTACTATAAAGTCGGATATGTTCGGAGAAACTTCAAAAAATGCTAAAAATAGCCAGTCGAGGGAAAATTTTCTAAAACATGGGTTTTGTAGACAATTAAATTATAAGCAAACCTAGATTGTCAAAAACTAGAAAAAATGAGTTTTACTAAGGCATGATAAGGCTTTTCATATTAGAATTATAGGGGTTGTAGGGGCACCGGGGGCAATTTTCCGTAAGAAAAACTGACACATGGGTTTTGTAGGCGCCAATGAGTTGAATAGACCTAGATGATTCAATTTTGGAAAAATTGAATTTCTGGCTTGCATGCAAAATAATCTTTCAGAAAAAAGCACAATACTTCAAAATGTGAAGTAATGGGGCAATTTTCTCAAAAAAATCAGAAACATGGGTTTTGCTGCTGATGTTGAAATAAGTGAACCCAGATGATTAGATTCTAAAAAAGATGTCATTTACTTTGACATGTGAGAGAAAACCTAAGACAAGGATAAAATAATTTTAGAGATAGAAAATAGAAGTTATGTTCTGCCTTTGAAAATGACGCCTAGCCTTGAATTCTATTTGATGAAGTTGAAATGCATGCACTCGAACAATGAAGTCTGGAAAATAATTCCTCTGAAAAATCTGGACCTGACACTGCGAAGAACAGTGAAAAATGTCACTTGTAGCGCCTTTAGATCTTGCTTGCATGAGAAAATATGTGTTTTTCCTCAACCTGTGATGAAAATAAAGGACACCCAAATGCCTTAATAAATAAAATTTAGGAATAGGGCAGTCAAATCTTATGCAAAATTCTAAATCAAGCACTACAACTATTGGGACCCAAATTCAGCTTAACCTAATGGAGAACCCTAATTTTAGCCAATTTAACATGCAAAAATAAATTCGCCATTTGCAAGCAAAAATTAAGTCCTGTTGAAGTTGACTTGAGAAGTGCAACTGAAGTTTTAATATCATTTTAATTCAGTTAACTAACTCCTCCATTTTGGGGCGGCCCATTGCACCTGAGTTCAAAGCCAAAGTTTGACTTGGGCGCCAACTTTCCAGACTTAGCCAATTTCTTGAAAATTTCAATTCTGTAAACGCCAATTTGAGTCTTGGCGCTTGATCAACAACACTGATTGACTAATGTATCCAAACAAATTGAAGGACAATTTCATTGTATGCAAGATCAAACTAAAAGGAGCCTCCTCCCTGAGGTTGTAAAACCCACTCCCAACTTTTGAGGTCTCCTCACTGGTGGGCTCGCCTCCGTAAGCACTTTTTACCTTTAGACCGTCAATTTTCATGCATTTTCATCATTTTGAACATGATTTTGACCTCACTTCATCTTGCGTTCTCCGGCACTTCAGAGCTGGTTGACAAGCTCACTACAGAGCTAGCTCAATTTTGAACATGATCTCTTGGAGAACACTTTTCCTAAAAACATCATTTGGCGGGTGAAAAACTTGGGCGCCTCTGGCCTCCAGGGGCGCTTTTCCTCCTAGACTAACCATTTTTCAAACTGGTTGATAATCCATTCAATCTCCGGCTGTGGTATTAGTCAGGTAATTTGAAGGTCCAAAACTTTGGGCGCCCCTGGCCTCCAGGGGCGCTTTTGCTCTTTTCTGACATTTTGACCATGATTAAAACCTTATGTTTGACTCCTGATTAATTCAGCAACTCAGATTAACTAGCTGACAGATTCGTTGCGAAGCCTGATCAAGTCTAAGACAAATATCTTGGGTATCATTTGGTCAGGAAGTTTCATCTAGTATCTCAAAAAGTTGGGCGCCCCTAGCCTCCAGGGGCGCTTTTCTCTACCAGTGTTAGTCAAATTTTCACCAATTTCATTTCCTCCATTCTTCGTTCAATCTGCAATTTCGGACGTTGGACTGGTCCCGTGATCTTGCTATTGGATTCATCGCAAAGCTGAAAAGATGCTAAGCAGATGCCTTGAAGAAAATAGCCTCTGAAAACCTCTTCTGGTTGCCCAAAATGATGGGCACCCCTGGCCAGCAGGGGCGCTTTTGCTTTGGTGATCTTCAGTTCAACCTTTGTTTTACGTGTCCATTCGCTCAACTGCTGCTGCCGTTTGACAAGTCCTGTGAACTTTCTAACAGATCTATTGCGAAGCTGGGCTGAAGCTGAGAAGATCATCTAGGCATGTTTGGAGCCCATTTCATGGTGAACTTGCATAAATGTTAGGTCTGATTTTGTAGCAACAGAGTTTAATAAACTGTTTATCAGATTTTGCATGTTTTGGATGGTCAAATTGGTGCCTCTTATTGCTGGTTACAGTCATGCTTGATGTTAGATATATTCCCCATATTCTTTGAGGCATTTCTGGATGAGTTTATATTGCTGTTCATGCTTATTTCAAACCAGAAATTTAAAATACAGAAACAAGGGCAGAATTTTGGGTCAATATCCTAGCTGGGATATTTCATAACAACACACAAGGGCTCAGTCATGACCATTATTATAAAGATCAAGTAGCAAATACACTAAATATATAATATATATGGGAGAGTTAAGTGACGAGCCATGTAGTGCAAATGAACACAAGCCACTAGTCAATCTTAACACCCAACATCAATAAGTCTAAAGCGATTGCAATGTATTCAAACAGCAGTTTTTTCTTTAATTTTTTTATTTCATATATAAATAGTTGCATGAATTTATCATGGTACCAAGTTTATTTCAGCAAATTAATTATAAGTTTTGCCTGCAGAGAGAAATTGACTTAATGTTTCGCATGTTTGACAACAATCACAATGGTCAACTTGAGGTCATTACTTTTCCTAGATGACTTGATCTAATACATGGGTTTTATATTCATTATTTTGGAACAGGTTTTTTGATTTATATATTTTGTATATTATTGCATTTATTTTCGTCAAATGATGCCTCATTCTTCTTTATTCTATAGGGTCGTGAGTGGAATAGAGGAGCACGACGAATCTCAAAAGGGAAGAAGCAATTCCAATCTGGCACATGAATATTTTTACTTCATTGAATTTAATAACTAATCAAACCTGGTGCTTATCCTTGCAGCAACATTGCCCGTATGTAACAATTCCTTTTTGTAGAATGGACATGCTGAATACAATGCCTTGTGTGGTTAATGCATGAAGCTAGTCATAGCTTCATATTACTAATGCAGAGTGTGGTCACGCACAGAATTATGGGAATGGAAATCTTCTTTCACTGTTGTGAATATGTTCAAAAGCCAATATTCTGGAAAGCGAGAATAAAGTGGTTTTGCTATAGTTTTACTGGAATGATCAGGCATTCCAAGCATTCGAAAGACAATACTTCTTGTAACTACTTATTGTGAATATCGAGCATTTTTCATGACGTCTATTAACTGCACACATTTTGTCCCGAAATTCAACGGCAAAATTACATGCGTGGACTTGTATGAGCCTTGTGTCATGTTGCCTTAGAGAGAACAATATGTTGTTTTCCTATGGTGCATACACAGTAAGTACCGAACTCCTTACTCCCACCCTCAGATGCACGAGAATCAAGCTTAATGCTTCAGAAGGTGAGATTTTACTAACATGGGTCAGCAAATTATTTGGAATCTGGACGGTTATTACTTTCTATATACGAAAACTATATTTTACAATTGAAATACTTCTTTGATATGTGAAGGGCTAGTGATTTGTTGCACACCTTATATAAAGTTAGTAGTGAAACTAAATTTCTTTCTAGTCTACTAATCAGCGTAGCAAATTGGTGTCTTAAATGAAACAGTCCTGTTGAATCGCAGTCCATATATTTCTACCTACCTGTGGTAAACTCCAAATTTAAGAACTCTGATTTAATGTGTCGTTTATTTGTTTTTCACATATCTAGGTTCCAATTTCAGTTATCCAACCTTGGCAGAAATGGTAATCTAGATCTCTTAGGCTCACCCATTTGCAAATATTGTGTGCCCTTAGTTGGAGAACTTCTCTGACATTTGAGCTCAACTGTAGGCAAATAATAAATCACAGGGTTGCAGTTGAGCCGGGAGATTAACCAAAAACTTTAAAAAAAATTATGATCATATGTAAATGAGATATAAATAAATTAGACTTTCAAAACTTAAAGAAGTTTAGTAATGTTTTTTAACAATAAAAATATAAATCTATTAACGTCATCTTGTATATCAAAGATGTTGATTTTTAGTAATTTTGATATAAAGTTTTAATATTAATAACAATGAAGAACACAAAATTAAAATTCATTTTTGGCTGCTGCTTTTCTAAAATCCATAAATATTTAATCCTATAAAGTTATAAACAATTAATCAAAAAGTAAAATACCAAGAACTATTGTTCTTACAACCAGAAAGTAGCAGGTACTAATGATAATTTTGGGGAGAAAAATGTAAAGACTCCACAAATACCAAGGGAGACTAGTGACATTAAGATTTTAATGTCAATTTCAATCGGTGTTTTCTTATAGACAGAATATGATCAATTGAACAAATAGTGCACCGTTACAGAGGTAGTACAACCATGTGCATGCTACCATTCACAAAAATGAGTAAGGAAAGTGTAAAATACTATGGTTTAGGGGGGTATCAAATCATATGGCTTGCAGAGAACATCGTAGTTGGCAAGTAAAAAATATAGAAAATTACTTCTGTTTGAATTAACATTTTGAAAGTTTGTTCTAATGCTCCAAGAGCCATTAGAATCATTGATTTAGTAATAGGGCTTCTTTAAATAATATGCATTCTTGTTTAATAAAAATAAAATGCCCCCCATTTATGGGGCTCTTAGTGATAATTCTAAGGGGGATTGTAGGAAAAACATTCAATGTGTTCCATTTCTATTCAATCTTTAAAATTGAATTTTGATGGAGCTTCTAGGGTTGGATGCATTGTGAGGGATTCTTTATGGGACATTGGTTATGTTGCATTGTGAGGGATTCTTTATGGAATTGATGGTTGGAACTAACAACAAGGTTGAGGTTCAAGCTCTCCTTGTGGGTATCCAAGTGATTGTAAACTTCAAAATCTCTTTTATCATTATAGAAGGGGATTCTTTATGGGGCATTGGTCTATGTTGCATCAATGAAATTGATGGTTGGAAATAACAAGAAGGTTGAGGTTCAAGCTCTCCTTGTAGGTCTCCAAGTGATAGTAAACTTCAAAATCTCTTTTGTCATTATAGAAGGGGATTCAATGGTCATTTGGAAAATATGGACTCTCCAAAATGGCAGCTAGAGAATATTCTTCAAAAAAATTGGTGACTTTTGGAAAATTTAGAGTAATTGATTTTTTGTCATTAACTTTTGTAAAGCTAATAGGGTGATTGATTACTTAACCAACTATGCAATAAATTGCAATGACAAGTTGATAATTAATAATGATCATTCAATATGGCAAGGGTTGATAATTAAATTAGACATCATAGCTCAAGGTGTTTTCAACAAATGATCATGCCCACCTTTCCTTTCACAAAGTTTGATGTGTTGAGTGGCTCTATTTTTTGCATGAAATAGGTGGAGTCTTCACTGTGTACTTGCATTATGTTCTTGGTTGGCATACAATTATGTTGCTTCTCTATTACAAATGAAACCTAAATCTCATCTCTACTCGATGAAATGTCAAATGTCTTTCCTTAGCCCCATTTTGGATCAATATTTGGGAAAGGTTTGGATCAGAGGTGTTTAGAGGTTTTATATCCAGAGTTTCAAGTTATGGATCATGCGGCAGTGGAAATTGTGTTTGACAATGTTCTGGACTGTGAAGAAGGTTGTTTAGGATAAATGGAATTGCTCTGCATTTCTCCACATTGGTGTTTCCTATCTTGCAAATTTGGTAACTTGCTAATATTGTTTGTAACTTCCTTCCCTTAAAGTTTTTGGTTTTCAGTTGTTTCGTAAGGTTGGTTAGTAAGTTGTGTTTTGTGGCAGTGTGTCTAGTTGCATAGAATGAAAGTGTTCTTTAGTTTCAGGTGGTTGTGGCAGTATTGTTGAATATTCGTGGATGTTGTGGAGTGTTTCTATGTGGTCCACATGTTTCCAAACATGGAGAGGCGTGTATGTGGTTGCTTGTTAGTGTTAGTGTAGGTTTGGCTGACCTAACATGCTAGCGCTAATTGTTGAAATTGTTTATTGTTTGTGGAAGAATGGCGAAGCGTGTCCGTGTAGATTTGGGTCCTTGTTAACCCTTTGTGTGGTTTGCCTTCACTTCTTTCCACTGTAGAAGTGTTTGGTGTTGACCTATTTCTTGGTTGCACGTTTGAGGTCCATATGTTTCATTGAGGCCAACCTAAACAAGGTTGTTTAAGGTCATGGTAAGGGGTTGTGGAAAATGTAATCAAAGAAGTCATTAAGTTGAATTCTTTGGAGGTAGAAATTCATAATAGGGTAAACTTTGATATAGTTTCAATGTTTGTGTCAAATTTGATTGATTTTGTGCAAAGTGTTACTTGAGTTTTGTGAAGTGATCATAGGTGGTTTATATATTACTTTGAAATTCGCTATGACCCATTGTAGCCACCCTTTTCTAGTAGTTGATTAAGTGGTTTGTGGTTTGAGCTTTATCCCTTCATTTGTGAAGTTAGAGGCTCCATTTATGGCTTTAACCAAGGTTGTGGATGGCATGTAGAAATTTGTGATAAAAAATGTTGAGGGATCATCCTTCTTTGGTATTGGTCACTTTGTTGTAAGGCACCCTAGCAAAGTCCATGCCTTTTCTCTAGATCATGAACAAGTGATTCATACTAAAAGTGCAATCTTTCTTCTCATACACTCTATAGGGCATGTTGAACAAGGCCTAGCTAAAGATTTCAATGTTGTTGAAGAGCTAGAACTAGAGGTGATATCGGTTGACTAAACTAAATGGTTTTCCCTTATATAATCATTTGTTTTTGGTTTGTTTCTATATATCTTGATTTCAATCAAGCTTATTGGTTGTTAATAGTTTCCCTCTAAAGGTTTGAAACTTATATTACTTTTTATATGAGAGAGTGGCCCCATGTCTCACGTTCACAAATACAAAAATTAAAATAATTCCTTGTACATATATTTCCACATTTTGGAAAGCAAATGATTTTTTCCCATCTTCATTATTGTTAACCTTTACTTTTCTTTTCTTCTCACTTATACATGGAAAAGAACAATTTACTCTCTATTCACTAGAAGGGAAGAAGACAACTTGTGTATTTAATGATTCTAAATGTCTTTAATGTTTCTAGAAGGCTAAGCATTATCAAAGATGGAAAAAGGCAATGTGGGATATATATTTTTTGTCTCAATTAATAGAAAATATTCACTTATAGTTAAAAGATTATTTTAATTACAAAAGTGTAAAGATAGATATTGTTTAACTATTCATACATTAGTATGTACATATCAGCAATAAAAGGATATACTTAACAATGCATTTAAAAAATAAAATTGAGATATAAAATTGTATTTGAAGAGCATCCAAACTATTTTATTATTATTTTGCAAGGACAAGAAATATTGATCAGTTCAAAATACTAATCAAGTTTTAGTACATCGAAATCAACTAATGTAAAGGAGTAAATAATGCAATAAGAGTCTAAGACATACTTTGTCAATGACAATTTTATTGAACTTATATGTTGCATGTCCTTTTGTAACTCATGGAAACATGAATAAGTGAGTTTCATGCCTACACCGTGCTTACGACTCTATGTAAACTTTGTTTAACAATTTACAACATCCTTCTATGAACACTTAAGGAAATAACATGAGGCAATCATTTATAACATAAAATACATATTAGATGGTTTTTTGCCTCCTGCGATGCTTGGAAGAGGAAGAGATGTTGCAACCATTGCTCTATCCAAAAAGAAAAAATGTGTGAAGCCATCACTTTCCTTAGACTAATGGTTCACAATTATTGATGTAATTGCAAAATCATTGAGGTGATCACAATATTAATGGTTTGATTGCAAAACTATCGAGGCAATTGTGAAAAAATTCATTATTAGAATAAATAATTTTATCACTAGTACCAAAATATTTTTCAAATACTCCCTTAAATTTCTTTTACTTCATTAAGATGCTCTAAAAAATAACACAAGGTAATATCCAATATAGAGGAATGCTTGGTTGGCTACAACACTATCAACCAACAAGGTTTTATGAGTCTTCAATGTCTCCTAGAATATTCTTGGTTGAAAATGATGACAATGGGCCTCTTGATAATACGTCAAGATTGATTTATAAATCAAAGTTCTCAATTAGGAGGCTTTTGGTCCCCAAAAGATTAGGAACTCATCAAGAGAGGAAATTTCTTCCTCACATCCACTTTCAAACACTATTTCGCCTTGCTTGGTGATTGTCCCTTCAATCCAATTAACCAAGACTCATGTACTCCTTGCAAGTCCTCACCTTTTGGAGCATATTGTCACCCTCTAGATCCTCTTGACTCTGTGGAGTAAAATCATCAATAAGAGGCAACGACAAACCTCCTATCATCAAAGGCTTAAAAAAATAGAATTTTAACATTCATTGCAAAGTACATTTTCTTGTATGGATGAAAATCAAGGTGAATAGCATTCTCATCCATTTGTTCCAAAATTTTAAACAAGACATATCCAAAGGGCTTGGTCTTTCTTGTTTTCTCTTGGGTCTTATATTTACCTATATACAATTAAACTCAATCTCCAACCCAAATCTCATGCTCAATCAAATGTTGGTTATGCCAATTTTTATACTTAGCTTATGACTCAACTTATCTCAAACATGGAGACGAGTTTGTTGAATCCATTTCAATGAAATTTTTGACTTTGTTGACTTTTGAATCGACTTGTTTTGTATCCTTATGTGGTTGTCCCAAGGTAACATCTAAAGGACTAGGTAGTAGTACCCAAAGCATACCTTTAATCGTGACAAGCTTGTTGAAGTACGCATTGCCCTATTATAAGAGTGTTGTATGTACAATAAATTCTTATCTCATGACTTGTAATGCATTATGTTATATGCCTTCAAGAGCCACACATTTTTTTAGCTCACCAACTTTGTTTTCCCATCAATTTAAAAATAAAAACTAGTCAATATCTTCAATCAAGCATCCATATTCTCACAAAGCACACCAAAACAACTCTAAAGACCTTACATCACAATCCAATCTAATACCTTCAAGTAAACCAAATTGAACATGCACATGAGAAAATAACAATTCAATTCTATTACTACCCTTAAGAGTCTTCTTCCATGGAATGAGTACACACATCTTGGTAAAACAATCCACTACCACAAAAAGATAATCATTTCCTTTACTTAACATGGGTAACCCTCCCACCAAGTCGATGGAGATCCTCTCAATAGGTGGGGAGGTACTTGTAATGGTTGATTCAACCCCAACTTCCTATTATTTGGCTTACATGTGCTACAAAATTAAACCCACAGATGAATTTTGAGATTAAAACTTGCATGTATGAATACCTTTGAAGATTTGACATTATCTTAGAAATCCTTGCGTGAGCAACTCCCTTTGAAGTATGAGCCTCTCTTAAAAACATCAATGTGCTTTCTTTGGGAACATACAACTTGCTTAATTTCTAAAGCAATCCTACCTAGAGATAGTAGTCTAGGTTCAATTTAAAAATCAATAACCTTGCCTCTTGTAGATTGCTTGTAGATCTTTGTAATGTTGTCATTTTTTCCATAATACTTCATATATCACTCTTGGAAAAGGGTTCAAACTAAGAAATGGTGCTAATTGTTAAAAGTGAAGATGGCCTACTAATTTGTTGGTAAGACCTTATCTATATTTGATGAGTAAGTTTAATTTTTGTAATAAAACCATCTTCTTGTAATGCCTAGCCTATTGCAACTTGGTTTGAGCTTATAAATATTGGAGAGGATTGTAACAATCTTGTTTTTTTACCCAAATTTATCACTAATTTTTTATTGGTATAATTTAACACATGTTATTATGTATTCATTCATCTATACACTCAAGTTCTTCTATCCAAATCGGATAGCCATTTGTCCATATAAGACAAGCATCTATCCATACACAATAGTTATATGTTCATACAAGACATATATTCCTCTATCCATCCAAGACAGACATCTATCCAAATGGAATAAGCATCTATCCATATAGGATAGAGTACACTGCTCTAGTTAGAGACTTAGACTCATTAGGACCAATTGAGTCTTGAGACACTCATTGAAGACTACACTTCCCTCAAAGTTCGGTGAATTTTGATACCTCATAGGGCATCAAGGCTTTAGGAGCTTTGATACCTGTAGGTATGAAATTTTGGGTAACTCCAATGCTAACAAGGGTGTTGGAGTTTGTGGAACTCTAATGCATTGGGTATCAAAGTTTGGATAGCTTTGATAACTATGAGTATCAAATTTTAGGTAATTTTGATACCTATGATGGTATCAAAGTTTGTAGAACTCTGATGAATTGAGTATTAGAGTTTGGGTAACTTTGATATTTATAATGCTATTAGAGTTTGTGGAATTGTGATACATTGGAGTTTGGCTAACTCCAATTCATCAGGTATCGTTGTTTGTGTAACTCTGATACCTATGAGTATTGGAGTGTGGGTAACTCTAGTTCATCGGCTATCGATGTTTGTGTAACTCCAATACCTATGAGTATTGGAGTTTAGGTAACTCTAGTTCAACAGGTATCAATGTTTGTGTAACTTTGATACCTATGAGTATTGGAGTTTGGGTAACTCCAATTCATCAATTATTGATTTTGTGTAACTCTAATACCTATCAGTATTGGAGTTTGGGAATACTAAGACCTGTGGGTATTAGAGTTTAGCAAACTCTGATACCTTCCTAGGTATTGAATAAGGATGAAATTTAATACCATTGAAAAGTATTGGAGGTTTGATGAAGGTATATGAATATGTTTGACTAATGAATTAATTGAAGGTGTTAATTCTATAATAATCTTATTTGATTTTAGAGGCGATTAAGTGTAGTCAGGTTTGACAAATTTAGGTGTCTATAATAATTTTATTTGTCTCATGTTGATAAGTCCAACCCTTGGAAACTCTCCACCCCATTCTTAAAACCTATGCACTGGGAACCTTATTTTTTCACTATACTACCTACATACCTACTTCCAAACAAGATCAAGGTGTATTGTATATGTAGTTCTAGTTTCTAATCTATATTGATGTGAACTATTGGAGTGGGTACATAGCCCTTTCTAGGGCCCCTTTTCCCCAAACAATTCATCTTCAACTACTGCCTACTAAGTGAAGCATATGATTAAAAAATATTTAGTTGCCTTGACCAATAGTTGTTTACTAATTCGTTCTATTGCCTAATATTAATAGAATAAAACTTTCTTTGAATGATAATTTGATTTCCTTCAAACTATGAGACAGTGATTTTGTTGCTCTTTGAAACTATATAATGATGATGATGATTTTCAGTGTGGAAATATCATTAGTTTGTTCTTTAAATTAATCTTTCTTTAGTTTGTTATCCAAGGAAGATTATCCATTCTTTGGATTTAAATAAACAAGGTGTCTCTTATCACTCCCCAATGATTTATAGGGACGAGTCATATATGTCTTTGTTGTAGCTCTATTAGGCTATAATTGAATTAGGTCAAGTATGATGACATTATCCATAAACGTGGACTAGGAGCACCATTGATATTGGATATTGTAAGGTTTTATTTTTCAAATCTTGTTTAAGTTATCCAAATAAACTAAAAAATGAAATATTTCATGAATATAAAGACTAAATTAAATTGCATATAGGATTTCAAAAGCTTAAAGTAAAAACTATTAAATGTTATTAACTAATTAAATTATATTAAAGTAAAAGCAAAGTTCTAGTAACTGGAACTACTTGCATATTGGAAGTAAATTGTAGTCATTCTATCTAATCTAATTGTATTGCATAATGAAATGAAATTTAAGAAAACCCCTAATAAATGAATTCTCTAATATGTAATTGACATAATTTGTTAAAATTTCATTGTGTACGGTGATCATTACCATTCATGAATAAAGCCCAATGTTGGCCTATTATGACATTTACAATTAATTAAACCCACCTCACTTAATTACCAAAACCGTAGGCTAATAATAAGATATGTTTACACAAGATGGTTAGATATATAAGTAACCATAACTTTTGATCTACCTTCCTAATCACTTAGTAATTAATAATAACTTAGTATTTAATAAGTTCTCATAAGGGGGATACTCATCCTAATCTCTAATAAGGTTCACCAATATTATGGCATTTTTCATAATGAAGTTTTTTAATTTCTTCAATGGATCAACATTTGTATTAATAATTAACTAGTAATAATTGCAATCATAATTCCAATAATTATTAATAAAAGTTAGACTCAAGTTACAAAAAATGAAAAATATGAATGCTCATTGACAATGTACAAAATTGTAATAGTTACAATAACAATTCTAACTACATCAACATTAACATTTGCATTAATAAATAATCATATTGTAATTACAATTCCAATAATCATTAATAAAGGGTCCTAGATACACCTAAAATGGTTACATCACAACAGTAATTTAAAAATTTTAATATTTAATTAAATCTCCTAATTTGATCTCAGATAAATAAATTTAAATAATTTATTTATATTTGTTCATTCTTTCATCAAAATAAATAAGTTTATTTAATCACTTTTCTTATTCATTTTTAATTAATTAAATAAAACATTACGATTTATTTATATTAATTATCATTTAATCTTTACTGGATATTTTATTCAAATAAAGATTAAACCATTTCAAATTCTTCTTTAATATCTATCCACAATTAAATATCTCAAAATATTTAATTAATTCTTCTAATATTCCATTCACAATTAAATATTCCAAAATATTTAATTCTTCTAAAGTCACATCACAATTAAATATTTAAAAATATTTAATTAAATCTTCTATAGTCCTAAAATCAAAAATCAAACTCACATAAATGAAATTAAATAAATTTATTTATTTAATTAATTTGGGATTATCTTCAACAACCGTGAAACAAACTTCCAAAACAGAAAAATTAATTTCTCTGTTCCTGTGCAAGCTTGTTCCCGTGGGTTGAAGACAAGGCTCCATTCTTCTCTCCAACCTCCCAACATTCTCCATCTTCCTCCCAACCTCTCCATCTCTCACCATTCAAATCTACCAGACAATATCACAACCCTTGATCTTTGCCAGCCAGGATTTTGCCTGCAAAAAGCTATAAAAAGGACTGCCAGGTCTTTGAAATCATAGAGAAGCTTTCATACAGGAAAATTATAGCCAATTTGTAATAGCGTAGCCTTCTAGTATTCATAGTATTCTAGCATCATAGCATAGCATAGAATCATTCCATATCATGGCCTATTCATGTCATATCATAGCATCCATAATTCACAGCCCTTGTGCATAATCTACGTACTGCATATTCAGACAAGATTTTCACCCAATGATATAGGATAGAGAAGCACCTTCTTGCACATCTCATTCTCGTAGGTTACATTCGTATATTTCTGACACACAACTAAGAGTAGCAGTTTTCCCAAACAAATCCCTAGAGATAGAGGAAAATGGAACAACTTTGAAGAAGCTCTGTTTGTTTCATTTGAATTCAATTATTCAGTTTTCTTTGGTTTAATGTTTCATTTTGTGTGATATGTTTATTTATTTTGATACACATCTTTCTATCACACAATTACCATTGGAAAATACTCTGAACATTCTCCAAAGACAGAGATGAAGTGATAATAGTTATACCACAACTATCATCAAATAGGAAAACTAATCCTTCAAATGTGTCTTCCAAATTTTAAATATGAGATTCCATGAACAATGAACCAATGTCTGACAAATAGGAATCCCAATCAGGAAGACAATGATAATCCTATTGCTCAAGAATGATGGAAGTATTTAATGAAGGTGGATAAACTATCTATGACAAAGAATCAAGAATCTATGAAGCAACTACAACCTCATCTGAAGTCTCAAAAACCTCCAAAGAATTACAAGGACATGCTTTATCTTCTCTGAAGAATAAAGAGGGACACTGGTATTGGAAAGAGGATCATCAAGAGATGGTAGAGTATCAAGATCTCCATATTATTATCGAATGTAAGTCCAAAGAGCATAAGGGAACTCAAAATGAACAAGTGAATCCAAAAGGTCATCATCATTTATATGCTCAAAAATAACTCTAAAGACTCTAGCCCTATATCCTTTCCAAATCATATACTCGTGCAATGTGTGCTTGGAATAGGAACTTCATTATACAAATATGGTAATAGATTCTTCTCACTAAGATGAGTGAGAATAAAATAACTCCATTGCCTAAAGTTCCCTTTCTCCAAAGAAACCATTATAACTGAATTCTTCAAAATTTTCAAAGATAGTGCTTTCACAAGTATAAAAACTTCCAAAAAAGAATTATATGGTTGAAAATCTTGATTTGGTGCAAAAAACTAGTGGGGATCATTTCCTTATCTCCATGCCAACACCAAGAAAAATCTAGAGAGAACAACAACACCAATCACCACATGTGAGAGACATCTCACAACTACAACAAGCAAAGGGTTGTATATGAACACAAAAGGACTCTCACGCCTAGAGAATGTGGGATTGTTTATACCCTACTTCCAGTAAAAGAAGGAAACCCTAAATAAATAAAATATTTGTGCAAAACTTTAGAATGCTAAAGTCTAAAACCAAAATATATATTAGCCAATGTCTTCAAACCAAGTTTCATGCCACTGGTTTCTCCAAAACGCTTAACAAACCAGCACATGGAAGGGGAAAATTTCATGGATCGAGGCCTACAAATCATAGCCTTTGTGAAACTCTCTCACCTTCCGAAATGGACCTACAAATCGTAGCCTTTATGAGTGGCCAAAAATTACATATGATCCTCCTTCGCATGCCTCTATTCCCCAAAAAATGTTCACAACCTAGCTTTGACTCACATGGAATTCACAATGGGCGCCCAATGAAAACCATGACCTACACAAAATAAAAGGAGTAGGCCTACAAATAAAATTTGTAGCCTCCCACAAATCAAATGGCCTACAAAAATGATGAATCACACCTCTTTCACACCAAAAATCGCCTCTAGAAATGAACAGTCGTAACCTCCATAAAGGAAAAATGCATTCTGTAGAGAAATTTCATAGCTTCCTCAAACAAAAAATCATGTCAGCAATCACAAGCCTCTTGCAGATTCAATAGAAAAAAATAGAATTAAGGCAACTTCAAATTTTAATAAATTTTAAATGCCAAAAAAAATCTTTAGCAAAAAAATGATCTTAGACTCTGATGAAAACTCTCAGCTGAAGGAGTTGTATAGATAGTCAGATATAATACCATGTTGGTGTGAACCACCTCCTAGGAGCACAACCTGCACATAAATCTTCACATATGAGAGAAGCAGAATGTTATTTCACCAGAGCTGAAAAATATATTTAGATGAGATATAGAATACATAATGTACATGATTTTTAAAGTCGTGAAAAATGTGATGGGTGAACAACTACCCAATATAGGAAAAGACCACGTACGTGATTTACCCTAAGTGAAAAATTAACATACACTAACATCTTTTACATCAATGCATTTTAGGCATTCCCTAGCCTTAATTTTTTTATCAACCTAGGAGAATGTGTTTATACCACCCTAGAAAGCATCTTATCAATTAAATAACATCAAATTAACCGTGGCAAGTGTCCTCACCATGGAAAATTCTTGATTTAGCAAAATCTAAACACTCAAATCAATTTTTTTTGAGCGTGAAAGAGCTATTCTGGGGTGTACCATGCCCTAGACCATCTATTTTGCTCAAAAAAATTGATTTCCCATTTTTGTCAGTCTCTAATTTTTGAGATACAATTTTAAATTTGGGCCTTGGTGGTAATTTAATCTCGAAAATTCAAATTTAAATGAGTTGGCCTAAACTTTGATTTATCATAAGTTCCAATATAAATATCAATTATTATTTTAAAATCAAAAAGAGAATTACAAGACAACTACACTCTGCCAAAATACATTCAAATTTACATGTTTTTAATCTAAAATTTAGATTTAATCAAGTTGCTACAATGATTGGAGTTTGATGCCAATGGAAGAACATGATGGAATCTAGGTTTTGGATCTACTTATTTGGCCCTCTTCAACCACCTAATGACTTGTTTTCAGATTATTCTCATCTTCAACCTTTCATCTACTTGCTACCCTACATAAGGTATTGCTAAATTTTATATTTTCATAAGGGTATTTGACTTTCTCTTGGGTTGATCTCATTTATATCATTTAGGAATCCTTCTCTAACACATTTGAGTGGGGCTTTTAGAATTTTATCTCATTACAACCTTAGATGCATTAAAGGTTAAGACCACACACATTGTTTCAATCAATCAATCAGCTATTCATGGAGGTAGAAATACCAAAATTGGGGTTTAACTTAGGAAAAATCCTATATAGAAACCCCCTTGTCCTTCTTTGTTGATATTTTATAATTTTAGATCCAAATATAGTGATTTTAGAGAAGGGTTATAAAAGGAAGACATGGAGCTACAAGCTTGTGAAGAAGGATCTCATTCTAGGGCATGCTATGTCGTAGACCAGCTATTTCAACCTCAACTTACTATCACAGGTGCACAATGCTCAACCCCTTTTAGATATATTTTTTTCCATCAATTCAATTCTTTCAATACAAAAAAAATGTGATTTCAAATTAGGTCTTGTAGTTGAATTAGTCCAATAAATCCACATTAATTTCAATCAATAAAAGGACCAAATCTAGGGTATATTGTCTCTCCTTTGAGTTTGTTAGCTTATCTCATACCCTTTCCAATTTGACTTCTAATTTTAATTATAAAAGGCTTGATCTTAGTGATCTATACACTAGTCCTAGTATCCCCTTTTCAACCAAACAATAATGTAAATAATAGATGAAATCGCGATCTTTACATTGTTACACTAATGATTATATTGTAGTCAAATAGTCTTTAATATTAGTCTACAAGAGGAAATTCATACCAATAACAATGGTGAATCATATCAATACAATGTGGTTAGATTCTATGTCCAATAAAGCTCAATTGCAACCCCTATATGAGATTTTCCTTTAAAATCACTAGGATTTTCATCCTATGATTCCCAATTTGAACACAATTCCTCAAAACATATTCTAAAAGGAATTTGATTAAATTTATATGGTCCTTTGGATGAAAGAATTCACTTTTTTATATCCTCCAAAAAAAAGGTTAGGCACCATGTAGACCCAGAACTTCAAATTTGAACATTCATCATGTGTGGGAAAGATTCTACTTTGAAAGTGATAACACCAAAAATCGATAAGTGGAAGCAATATGGCATGTGCTTGGAAGTTAGGAAAGATATAGATAAATAGGTAGAAATATTGGGGAGTTTGGGTCAATCATATCACAACACAAAATATAGGCAAGGTGTTGGGGACCAAGAAACATGCATGACAAAATGAAGAATCTAACAAAAACAACAATAAGGTAGGAAATAGATAGAAGGAATACTATGATGGAGAATTTTGAAACTCCAATAAGAATAAGG
>VDFB02369560.1:0-145232 GCA_007258455.2 Sequoia sempervirens | reverse complement strand
TTTGTACGAATAATTCCATAATTTCTTGGAACTTTTTAATTTCGAGAGGAAGGCAGGAGAACCATTCCATTGCTGGACCAACCAAGCTCCAAGGGAATAGTTGCATTAAATAAGAATTGTCATATGCAACTTCCATATAGTGGACATGGAATTCCTTGAAGTGATATTTAGGGTTACCAGTCCCATGATATTTTTCAAATTTAGGTATCTCGAATCCTTGTGGGAATGGAACCATCGAAATACTTTTGTCAAATGGATAGGGGCACAAATTCCCTTGTGAATTTGTTGCCTTTCCAGATTGTAGGTCTAGCACTTGTTGTGAGAGAAATTTAATTTGTTAAGACACATCATTTTCTGGATTTGGTGGTGGGATGAATGTGTTTTGAGGTGGTATTGTTGCTTGAGTGATGGGTGGGGTGTTTTGTGTGTTTGTGGGAGGCTGCTGCAAGTTTTTTGTGCTAACAATGCTTGTTGGTATTCCTGTAGTTGTTGTTGTGCCAACAACGCTTGTTGTTGTTGTGCCAACAATGCTTGTTGTTGGGCTTGTAGCTGAGCTGCTTGTTGTTGTAACAAGGATTGTGCTTGAGCTTGCTACACTTGATATTGAGATTATGCCTGAGCTTGAGCTTGTTGAGTGGCTTGTGTAGCTTGGGCAGCCTGTGTGGCGTGTGTAGCTTGTGTCGCTTGCACAACTTTTTTGGTTTGTTGTTGTTGCAATAAAGCTTGCGCTTTTGCTTGGGCAGCCTGCCATGCTTGTTGTGTGGCTTGTTTTGCAACTTGTGTGGCTTGTTGATCTTGGAATTGTTGGAGTTCCTTTTGATAGGCTTGCTGGGATACTTGCAGTGTGATGCTATATTGATTTTCCATGTTTGGATTTAGCGATGGAGGTGGAGGATTCAAAATGGTGTGAGATGGTGTGATGAGATTTTGTTGAGGTGGTTAGGGAGGTGCTTGTTGAGTGATGATAAGAGGTTATGTAGTGGATGGTATCGTTGATGTGCTATGTCCTTGGGAGACTTCGTTTTGAGGTGTTGTAGATTGAGTAATGATTGGTTGAGATGTTTGGATTGGTGCCACTTGGTGTTGCGATATTAGTGGCTGAGGATTTGGTATGACCAATGTGTTGATTTGGTTCACAATTGGTGGATTGATTTGACTTGATTAGTTTTGGATAGGTAAAAGGGGTTTCCCTAAACCTTGATTTGGTGTGGATGTTGATGTCAAAAGAGGAAATGATGGAAATATTGGAGGTGTGTTTCCTTGCAAAAGTGATCATGAGGCATAAAAATTTCCCCCTTGTCTAAAAAGATCCATTTTTCCTTGTGATATTATGGGGAGAGAGACTTGTGCATGAAGAGAATATGTCGGTGATGCGGCAAAGGTGGATGAATTGTTGGTGTCATGGAAAATGAGTGGGACATACGGATGTTTTGGATCTTGCAGGATGATGTTTGGCATACCCAAGATGATGTTTGCATCCAATTTTTTGTTGTTTACAAGGGGGTGTGTTTGAAGAGATTCGAACAATGAACTCCTCTTGGTGATCATGGGTTGACTTGGAGCATGAGATGATGTTGGTTGTGGGATGGGTTGAATGATGTTTTGGAAGGATGGTGTGAATGATATTGGTGGCATAGCCCTAAGAGGTTGTTCCACAATAGTGCTCACATCATAATCAGAAGGGGGTTTAGCCCCTTCTTTTGCTAATGCTAACATGTATTGTGAAGGATTGAGTCTCATCATTGTGTTGACAATCTTGCAGTTTTTAGAATTTTGGACTAACTCCATGATTTCGTCTTGG
Source organism: Sequoia sempervirens (assembly GCA_007258455.2). Lineage (NCBI taxonomy): Eukaryota > Viridiplantae > Streptophyta > Pinopsida > Cupressales > Cupressaceae > Sequoia > Sequoia sempervirens. Next base: position 143,431 of record VDFB02369560.1, on the reverse strand, counting down.
GACATCCCTTGGTAATTTTTGGTGACATCCTCCACTTGGAAACCTCCCTCTTGAAGATCTTGTGGTAGTTGAGGAGGGTTGAGTGGGGGGTTGTTAGATCCTATGGGGTTGAATTCAGATATAGTTTGACTCAAGTCACTTGAAGTGGATGTTTCTTTGTTTTTCTCCATGTTTTTCTTTTGTTGAGATCTAGTTTGGACCATAAAATAAGGATCAACTTTTAGGAATATGGGAGGTAAACCTCTAACTCCTTAGGTTGGTCTAAACTTTAGGTACAAAAAATAAAAACTAGGATGTTTTAAGGATCAAATGATCGTGATGAGACAAATGAAAGATGAATGATATGGATGTTTGAACCTTTAAGGCACTTGGAGGAATACTAGACTTTAGGAATTTTGGATTTCATTTGGATTTGATTTGATTTGATTTTGGATAATAAACTTATAAACCCCAAGATGTTGGATGTTATCTTAGTGTAAACTTGTCCACAAGGATGATAATTTAACTAAGTGTATGAAGAATGATTCATCCACACACACTTAGTCAAATAAAAGTGATTTTGATTTTGATTTTGAGGAATACCAAAAGTCTAGCATGAATGATTTTTCCAAGATTCTAAGAGTCGTTTGTGAGATGGGATTTGTTTGATGTTTGGGATGGATGAAAGTGTTGATTTGATCCTAGATGAACCTAGAGAGACTTTTGTTTATAAGACCTAGGTAATGAAGAACATGCTATACTCTTTGAAACTTTCAACCCTACAAAGTGAGATACTTAAAATATTGGAAAAGGGTTGGATTTTGACAATAATCGAATGAATACAAATTTGGGTTGTCCTTTGAAGCACATTTGTAAAAGTTATAGAGCAATCTATCTCTAACTTGGTAAAGTGTTGATTGACATTTCTTGAGATCCCTTGGACTAAGACGCTTGTGATGATTGCTAGACTTTGGTTTCAGGATTTTGATCTTGTGGGAAATCATTTGAACAAACACATGTGTGGGGTTCAATTGTCTTTTATCTTTTCTTAATGGATTATTTTTACCACATCAACACTTTCTTGCTTAGCTTCTCAAACTGAATGTCTATGTCTCAACTCCTTTTCGTTCCACAAGGTCCATTAGGTGAAAATCAAGGAATCAAAGGAACGATTTTCCTATGTTGACTTTGGAGAGAGAAAATTGATATATAGGCCCAAATATTTAGAAGCCTCTAAGGATAGGATCCCTAGGGACAAGTAGTAATATGTGGAATTTTCAAAGGTATTTGCTTTTTCCAAAGGGTTTGAGATTTGATGACTTTGTTGAATATTTGTTTCAAAGTTTTGGATCCAAGAAAAGTATTTAACTAACTCACAAATTGCACAAGCCCTAGGATAGAAAAGACAATATTTGTTGAGTCCCCACTTGGATTTCTCCAAACACTAAGACACAAGCGAACAACTAGAGATTCAGCGACATTGGCTCCCCTCCACGTCACACACTTCTCAAGACCACCAAATCTTAAAATACTTAAAATATAGAGATCAAAAGGATTTATTCTATTTCTACTTCGAATAGTACAAATGTGGGGTGGATTCAAAATGACCGTTCTTGCACCAACAAATAGAAAGGATTTTGGCTTTTATATAAATTGGTTTTTAGTCAGGGTAATCGGGGACATGGCACCTTGCGAGTGTTCAACAAGCTACTAAAGGATTTAATCAATCCTACTAGGGGCTCTTATAATTTTAATAGTAGTACCAAATTCTGAAAGACATTATACAACTAAGGCCTATATACCATGAGGACTTGACAATTTAGTTTTATCCATTTATATACTGGCCCAAGTGAAAAACTAGTTGGAGTCACCTTTGAATTGGTCTTAGACAGGCCCCTCTAAAGGTAAAAAAAAGTGAGGGAGTACACTTGTACTTCGACCTACTAGTTCATGTAAAGCATAAGGAGGGAGCACACACAGTGTCTCTCACACTAGCATGATTTGTTCAATTTTAAAACTCAAACTTGAAATGTGTAGGTAATTCTTTAGGAAACCAGTGTCACGAAAATGAATTTGATTCTCAAGATCACCATGAAGCACAAGACAAGTGCATACACATTCAAATGACACAAGTTGCAAAAAATATTACAAGACAAATTCGACACAAGTTCATTTTAAATCATCAAGGAAATAATGAATTCTTTTTAAAGCACCAAAACTAAGTATGAAGTTGATTGTTCAATTTTAGCCTCAAAATAAAATTCTAGTGAGTTTCTAAGGTTCAATTTTAACGAACTTTGACAAAGCTTGAGTTGTAGGTTAATTTTAAGCCCAAATTGATCTAGTTGGTCCTAGAATAGGAAATAAAATGCAGAAATTGAAGACCTAAGCTATTACAAAGAGCATTAAAAAATGCTTTTAAGCCTCCAGCTTGACTTTCCTTTGTTTCCTACAAAGGTGATGCTTTACTACAAAGGCGACACTCTACAATTGTTAGATGCGGTGCTAAAAAACATAAGCGATGCTTTGTTGAAAGAAAAAGTGGCGCCCTACAAAAGGCAAAGAGCGCAAATGCAAAAAAGTTTCAAAAGCGACGCTCTGTGTACAAAAGGTTAAGACAAAAGACAAAATATGCAAATATGATGCTTTAGTGAATGTTGCATGATAGAGATGTGTGGATGGCTCGACGCGGCTGTAGCGTGGCACCGCGGTAATAGGTGAATTTGGCGATTTAGGTAGCTGTCGGTGCTGTTAGTTAATCAAAATCAAATGCATAGTATCAATCAAGACTTTCTTGGTGTCTACAGTATGATCTATTTTTGGTCCCTTGGTAACATGGTAAGAAGATATTTATGTGCAACCTATCTTTTGGGTTCGATGCTAGCATGAAAAGCCTTATTGAATATCTCAAGGTTGTTCCTCATGCCGACATGTTTTGTGGTGATCTAATTCAAATTTTATTTGGCCGACTTGGAAGATTGAAGACATTGTGTTTGGCTGACCTAGGAGATTATGATGGCATGGAATGGTATAAGGTTTTTTTTGTCCATTGAAATGATAAGTGTGGAGTATGATGTGTGCGAGAAGATAAGAGTGTGTGAAGGAAGTAGTCTATTTTTTAGAGTTTGTGCGAAGAAGTTATGCAGAAGTTTCTTGATCAGATCTGCTACAGACAGATGTTGTGCTCTTGACTAGAACTGAATCAATGCATATATAGATGCAATTTCATTAGTTCACTTTTGTCAATGAGACTATTTTGCAATCTATTGTTTTGTATTTGGGTAGTGAGCCCACCAACAGTGAGCCATCCTGTAGTGAGAAACTTGGTAGTGAGCCTTTGTAAAAATCATCTTAACTGGTGCTTTATAATTGAGAATTATTATTCTCCATGGGTTTTCCCTTCTTGGGTTTCCACATAATTTTGGTGTTCATTGTGCATGGTGTTGTTATGTGCTTTCATGTTCATATTTGTTTGACTAATTTTTGATAGGTATAAGTCTGCTTTGGATTAATTAAAGAAAATAAAATTATTGTTGAATAGTCCTGATAACCAATTCACCCCCCTCTCAGTTATCCGTACTGTTCAAAAATTGGTATTAGAGCTTGGTCCCTTGCAGATAGAGATTAACCTCTTGAGGGAGATCTTGGAAATTTGAACATATGGTGGGAGCTTATCACTTTGAGGAAGAACTGAAGATAATGTTAGATGATATGTAAAGCATGGAATTTGAAAATGAAGAATTGAAAGAAAATATCAAGGAGGCAAATGATTGTATTGCAAAGCTAAGGGAGAAAATTTAGAAATTCAAAGCAAGACACAAAGAGGTTAGCCAAGAATTAAAGGAGTCAAAAGAAAGTATTGTGAATTTAAAGTAGCAATTGGATGAATGCAAGAAGATTGAAGAAAATATCAAAGATACTATCAAACAAAAAATGTAAGAATGGAAGACGACTAGAAAGAAAATCTCAAAGACACTATCAAACAAAAATATGAAGAAAACGAGAAGTTAAGATCAAGAATTAAGAAGGATAAATCCATAAGCAAGAGTATGTGAAAGTAGCATGATTCTGGATCAACTTTTGTACCTACAGAAAATTCACAAGGATAAGGGAGGACTTGGCTTCTTCAGTGAAAGCTCAAATTAGGACACTAAGGGTGAAGACAAAGCAATTGAAGCTGAAGTAAAATTTGGTGTAACAAGCAAGTTCTAGAATTATAGAACACATAAAAGATCTCTGGTTAGGCAACCAAATGTTCAAAGGTACTTATCATTCAATGGTCACTATTTTCTATGTAAAGATTTTGGACATAAGGTTGTAGAATGCAGAAGCAAGATGGAACCAAGTACTCAATGCTTTAATTGTCACAAGTTTTGTCACAAAGCAATTCATTGTAGAAGTCAGTTATCTAATTTTCCTAGAAGGAATGGAATGGACAATCTCTTTCATTGTTATTGCTATTTATGCTATGGTTATGGTCATAAAGCTGATCAGTGCAGACCTAGGGTTCACTTAGCTAAGTCAGGACAAAGATGTTACAAGTGCAATCGACCCAAAAATTATGCTAACACATGCAGATATGTTTCTCCAGAAAAGCCTGAGAACAAAAAGAAGGTTGCAGAATTAAATGAATCTAAGAAGAAGACGATCGCGGTTTGGCGGAAGAAGGAAACAAGTGTGGAGAACACTTATGTGGTACCAAATCTTGGTACATACCCTACCGGTATCTAAGCCAATCTTCCTTGGCTCAGGGGGAGTTTTGCATTACATATCCTATTGATTCCCCCTCTTCGAAGTAATATTGAAGTGATTTTTAATATGATTAAGTTTGATCTGGTTGATGATAAATGATGAAACTTAATTTGACTGATCGAAAAGTGAAGTACAATTGATGGCATCATCAATGTGCATTGTTGGAAATGAAATCATTATGAGTAATTAAGAATAAAAGGTGGGAGTTTTCAAAATAATTTCTCATAGTTGCAAAGGAGAAGAAGAAGTTTCATTGAGCAATAAAGAGTTTGAAAAAGATAAGTGCAACAATGGAATTTGTTAACACAGGATTGAGTGGTAGTATTCCACTAAGGCTGAAGGGAGTTGAGTTGGATGAGTTTGATCATCGAAAGATGAAGGAAATGGAACTAGGGTTGAAGACAGATGAATTGTAGAGTGTAAATACTCTGGGTATGGATCTATGGGGAGAATTTCCCTGGGTTGTAGACAAAGAATCTATCTTGTTCCTATTGAGTCGATTCAAGGATGGCAGCATTGTTTTGGACAAACCCTATCCAATCATGAACGAATCCATTGAAGCTATTACTAGTTTGTGCAGTGTTGGTGACCTCCTTGGGAAGAAAACGATGAAATACAAAGACGTGGAGGAACATACTGGTATCGAAAAAGACCCTCGAGCTCTACTAATAAACACCATTGTTGATCCTACAGTAAGGTATGTTGCTTACGACATCTCTTATAAAATCTACTTCAGAAATCACGAGGGTTCTACTTCGGCTCTTGCTATATATCTTGCACACATGATGGTGAAGGAAAATAAGCAGTTCAATTTGTGTATCCTAATAATGGAAAACCTAATTGAGAATATCAAAATGCCCTTGGTTAAGAGCTATCCTTTCCATTTTGGATCTCTGCTCATATGTTTGGTATTTTACTTTTTGAGTTTGCTACTAGCAAAGGAGATTGTTAATTGGAAGTATGGAATCCCTGTTAGAAATCAAGTCTACAAGTATTTGGAATGTATGGAAGATAAAGCAAGTGCATGCAAAGTCTATTTCTCATCCTTGTAGATGAATTTGTGCTTCGATGTGATAGTGTCCAGTTAGTTTGAGGAGGGTTCCTCCTTCGGTAAGGAGTTGGAAGTTGTTATTGGTGGTTCCCATCTGGAACGTAAAAAGAGGAAAGTTAACATAGAAGATGTCATCATTATCTCGGAAGAAAAGGAGAACAAAGAAGAGTCCTCTGCTTGGATATGATTTTGTCGATTTAGATGATATTTAGTCGGTGTTAGATGAAGGGGATATGAAGAAGGTTGGTGAAATGTGGTGTGCCATCTCTCTAATCAAAAGGCTTAAAATTGATGATGTTTTGGTTGATTATCTACTCAAAAATGGTATTACTATTTTAGATGTTTTTGGCTTGTTACCTGATAATCTAGTAGAAGTTGTTGAAGAAAGGATGTTGCTGGAAGGACCTGAAGGACATAAGTTCAAAGCTATGATTAAGAGAAGATGTGTCAAAGCTAAACACAAGCTATTGAAACACATTGGTGAGGCAAAATAATGCATTAAGGAGATGTCTGACATCTACAGGTATTGTCTCTGGTGTCCTACTACTATTGATAATTTTAGAAGAAGAATTGAAGCTATTGAATTTGAGATGAATAATATTGGAAAGAGTTTTGATTTATTCAAAGAAAAAGATGGAAAATAGAGAATAAAATTTGGTGAGTTGCAAGCGAAGTTATTGATTGTTCACAGACAGAGGGAAGACTTGGTTAGAACTTTCTAGTTGGTCAAGGAAATTGTTGAGGTCTGGTTGGATTATCTCTCTAGGATACTTTCTGATTTAGAAGATTGTGAATGACAGTGCCTATCTTAGGACTAGTCATCCTCATTTATGTTGTTGACTATGTTGGATAGTATGAGTGCCATATTGGATTCTTCGGTGCTAGCTTGGAAGAAGATTCTTCCAATTGTGAGAGAAAGGTACAAGAAAATATTTCATGTGAAAAATGTTATTTTTACTGGAGTTCTTGAATGTTCGAATTTTGGCCCTTTTCCTTTGATGGAAAAAAGGGGGATAAAAATGAAGAGAAAAAAAGAAGAAAAGGTATTAAGTTGCTGGACAAAGGGGGAGTACTTGGATTTTCTTGGAGTTTGCAGTTTTTGAGTTGGAGTTGTGGAGTTTTATGTTTTTGAGTTTTTTATGTTTTGCCATCAATGTCAAAGGGGGAGATTGTTGAGAAGTTGTTAAAGATGATTTAGAATTGTTTTCATTGATGTCAAAACCTTGGATCTGGAAGGATGTGCTCCGGATGATGAACATATTTAATCTATCCTATCGTATGCTATAATGTTACATAGTGTGGATACTATCCTTGATCCGAATATGATAGTACTTCTTTTTGGGACATCTGTTGAATTCAGTTTATGCAGTATGATGAAGTCTAATATTTTGATGTTGGTTGTTGTGTTTAAAGCTTACTCCAGGTAACCTTGCTATCTGTAACTTCATGTAGCATGTTTCAAGTTTTTGTATGTCAAATTGTGGTTCTCTAATTGACACTGAAATTGATGATAATCAAGATTTGGTCTTGGTTGTTGCATTCTCATCAACTCTGGAATATATTTCATATAATTCAAAGTTTTCTATCTCTTGGAAATTATGCCATCTTATGTATAATCTATTTTTGGTCCCTTGGTTACCTGGTAAGAAGATATTTATGTGCGACCTATATTTTGGGTCTGGTGCTAGCATGTAAGGCCTTATTGAATATCTCAAGGTTGTTCTTCATGCTGACATGTTTTGTGGTGATCTAATTCAAATTGTATTTGGCCGACTTGGAAGACTATGAAGACATTGCGTCTAGATGACCTAGGAGATTATGATGGCATGGAATGGTATAAGGTTGTTTTTATTCAATGAAATGATAAGTGTGGAGTATGATGTGTGCAGGAAGATAAGAGTGTGTGAAGTAAGAAGTAATCTATTTTGCAGAGTTTGTGCCAAGAAGTTATGTAGAAGTTTCTTGATCATATTTGCTACAAACAGATGTTGTGCTCTTAATTGAAATTGAATCCATGCATATATAGATGCAATTTCATCAGTTCACTTTTTTCAGTGAGACTATTTTGTAATATGTTATTTTATATTTGGGTAGTGATTCCACTGACAGTGAGCAACTTGGTAGTGAGCCTTTGTAAAAATCACCTTAACCAATGCTTTATAATTGAGAATTATTATTCTGCGTGGTTTTTCCCTTCTCAGGTTTCCACGTAATTCTTGTGTTCATTGTGCATGGTGTTGTTATGTGCTTTCATGTTCATATATGTTTGACTAATTTCTGATTGGTATAAGTTTGCTCTAGATTAATTAAAGAAAAGAAAATTATTGTTGGATAAATGATTCACCCCCCTCTCAATTATCTAAATTGTTCAACAAAATATGCTGGATGGAATCATTACCAATAGAAAAGATGACTTGTGGATGCTGGGAGGAGATTTTAACTCCCTGTTATACCCATTAGAAAAAAGTGGAGGCCTAACTAATTTTTCTGATAGTATGATGGACCTTTTAGGTTTCCTTAACTCTATAGGGCTAATGAATATTCCTCTGATAGGATCTCTTTTTATTTTTTCAAATCTGAGGTAGGGAAGTCACCTAATTCAAGTCAAATTGGATAGGTTTCTTGTTTCCTCTAATTAGAATATCTTGCAAAATCTCTCTCTGACCACGTTCCTAAGAACAGGCTCAGATCATAGTGCTCTCCTTCTGGAATGGGATGATAAAATGACTAAAAGGCCTTACCCTTTTAGATATGAAATAATGTGGTCGCTCCACCTGAACTTCAAATCTTTGGTGGTTGAAGAGTGGTGGAACTTACCATGTGATGGCACTCCCATGTTTTGATTAACTCAAAAGTTGAAAAGGGTCAAAGAAAAGGTTAAGGGGTGAAACAAGTGCTCATTTGGGAACATTTTTATCACTAAGAAAGACTTAATCTTGAAAATTAAGGAGATCCAAGATCTAATGGAATTGGGAATTATGGATGATAAGATTTGTAACAAAGAAAGGGAGTTGAGAACTCAATGGTATAAAATAAACAAGAAGGAAGAAATTTTCTGGAAACATAAATCAAGAATCCAGTGGTTAAGAGAAGGGGACAAAAACACTAAGTTTTTCCATCAATCAACTTTGAAGCATAAAGGAGGAAACAAGATCATATTTTTAACTACTTCTAATGAGACAAGACTTGATAGTGAAGAGGACATAGCTTGGGAGGCTGTCTCCTTTTCAAATTTTCTTGAACCGCAAAATGTTGATAATTCTGAATTAAATGAATTTTTGTAGGTCATCCCCAATGTTATTATGGACCAGGATCTCAAAGAATTATCCAAGGTTGTTTCTATGAAGGAGGTTAATTAAGGAGGCTATTTTCTCATTTGTTGATTTTAAAGCACCAGGACCAATTGGATTTCCCCCAAGTTTCTTCCAAGACTATTGGGACATAGTCTCTCTAGACTTATTTAATGCGGTGAAGGATTTCTTCAGATCAGGAAAGCATTTGAATTAGATGAATACCACCTTTATAGCTCTTATCCCCAAGAATAATGCTACTATTTCTATGAATGATTATAGACCTATTAGTTTGTGTAACACCACTTATAAGATTTGTTCTAAAATTATGGTCAATAGGTTGAAAGTAGTCTTGAATAAAATGACTTCTATGAATAAGAAGGGATTTGTCCAAGGAAGACAAATATTGGATGCTACCATTTATACCCATGAGGTGCTACATTCTATGGACCACAACAAAAAATAGGGTATGGTTCTAAAGTTGGACATCTCAAAAGCATATGATCAAGTCTTTTGGAATTTTCTATTTGTTGTTCTTGAAAAATTTGGCTTCAATCATAAATTACTCAAATTAATCAAATCTTGTGTCACTACTCTGAGGTACTTTGTCCTGGTTAACGAGGTTCCTAATGGTTTTTTCTCTTCAGGTTGTGGTTTGAGATAGGGAGACCCATTATCACCCTACTTGTTTGTTATTGTTGCTGAAGCTTTAGGCTTCAATATACAGAAACAAATTGCAAACAAAACCTTAAAAGGTTTTTGTGTTGCTTCCTCTTTACCCCTACCTCACATCAACAGTTCATAGATGATACTATTCTTATGGGGGAGGCATCTATTGTTAAAGAAAAATAATGGAAAATTATTCTTGACCACTATGCTAAGTTATCTAACCAATTCATTAATTATCAGAAAAGCAAAATCTACTTCTTTAATACTAGTCAGATTGTCAAAGACAAAGTTATAAATATCTTAGGGTGTCAGGAAGCGTACTTTCCTTCTACTTACTTGGGCCTACCTTTAATCTCTAGAAAACCCAACAACAACTACTAGAATTATATTGTGGAGAAGATACAAAAGAAATTGGATGGATGGAAAACAAAAATTCTAAGCTTTGTTGGGAAGATTCAACTTTAAAAAGATTCCCTAAAAAATATTCCTATCTATTACCTCTCTTTGTTCAATATCCTTGCTTATGTTGTAGAGAAAATTGAAATGATTCAAAGGAGATTCCTATGGTTAGGTATGGAAGGGTGAAATCACAATATTGTGTCTCACTTTTTGCCCAAGATGGACATTTACATCAATATTTTTAACCAAATCTTCATCTTCTAAGACATATAGAAGCTAAAGCGTTGAGAATTTGAAGATGATGCAAACTAGTGATTTGTGAAAATTTGTGTGTAGATTCTAAATATATATATATATATATTTTTTCCAAAATAAATCATGAATCTTTCAACATCTCCTTTACTAACTAGTTTGAAATAGAAAATAACATTTTTTAGAAAGTAACGTTTGTGTCGTCCAACATAACTTTTTTTCCTATAATAGATAAAATTCTAATTTTTGAAATATAGATTCTCAACATCAATGTCTAGGGCAAGGATATTTTTTCATAATTTTTTCTTACATATTTTTTTTAATTAATTTCTAAAGTCACTATAACTATAATTTGGACATATGTGTGTCGTCTAACCTAACTTGTGTATATATCAAAATCCAATTTTATTTTTTTTGGTGAAATAAGGAGATCAATACCTAGTGAAAGGGTATTTTTAATTTTTTTTTACAATGATTTACTATTTTTCCACCTCTATAGAACAAAGAGCTTGATGTTTGGAGAAAAAACTATGTTCATTAAAAATTGAAAATTGAATACATGATAAAATGAAAACATATCAAAACTATACTTGTTGGAAAGCTCGTTTTAAGGGATACAATATTACAAAATGTAATTTCTAAATGATGTTATTTAATCCTTCAAAAGGTAAAGAAAAAGTGTTTTTTTCCAACATTTTGATAGGTGCAAAGGAGACTTCATTATGGGTATGATTTAATACTAGACAGGTTCTATCCAAGGGGGTTTGATCTAAAGGGGTCTTATCTATACGTCTTCAATTAAAACCCTTTAGATGGAACCTCTCAAGACTTAAATCATTAGCTTTTCTAGTAAAAAATGATTTCAGGAAAAAAAAACATGTACCAAAAGTGAGACACACTATTGTGGTAGCACTTGGAAGAAAGGAAAAGAATGACACTCATTAAGTGGAAAACTATTTGTAAACCAAAGAGAGGAGGCTTGGGAATTAGAAGAATAAGAATGTTCAACAAAGCTCTAGTGGCAAAAATGGGCTAGTTTCTTTTGGAAGGAGGAAAAGACTAGGTATAGATCCTAAGGGCTAAACATTTAAATAATAAGGTGGCTTGTTGTTTTCTCATGAAAAAGGAGCTACCTTATGGCTCTATCTTTTGGAACAATGTACTAAAAATTAGAGGAACCTTGACTAAAGGAGCGAAAGTAAGGATTGGAAATGGGCTTAGAACTAACTTTTGGGAGGATGTTTGATCTTCATGTGCTCCTTTATCTACTAGAGATGGCCTTCAACAAATAAAAAAAGGATTAAAAAGAAGAATTGGTAAAAAGGTCTCTAACTATTTAGATTGGGATGGTTTGAGACCAAAATGGATTGACTTCAATTTTTTTTGTTGAATAATGTTGTTCTAAGGGCTAGTAGAAAGCCGAATTGGGATGCTGCCTTGGACTTGTCATTCATTCTAATTGGGAATCCTGACCTCTTTTCAAGAAATAAAGCAAATGAATGGAATTTGAAAAAAAATACTACTGGGAGGTTCTCTATTAAGTCAACCTATGAGGCTATGGATCCACAACCTCTTAACATGGGAGTCTTTAATTAGAACAAGGCTTGGAAAAAGAACCTAATCCCTAAAATTAACTGTTTCTAGTGGGCTGTGATACATGGTAAGATTCTTACAATTGACAATATTAAGAAAAGAGGCTGGTACTTAGTCAATAAATGCTATCTCTACAATAGAGAAGAAGAAACTATTATGCATTTGTTCTTTCAATTCTCTTATGCTCAAGAAGTATGGGATTTTTTCCTAGAGATGCTCAAGGTTGAATGGGTTTTCCTTGCCTCGGTTAAAATGTTTGTTGAAGGGTGGTGCTTGAGCCCTTATTCTCATAATATAATCCTTGATTTATGGGGACAAGTTCCCTTGTTTCTTACTTGGGGTTTGTGGAAAGAAAGAAACAATAGGGTCTTTAGGAATGTTTCCAAGAGTAGTAAGGAGCTATGCATGGTTATAAGGAGAGAAATTCAAGAAAATATTGAAATATGTAAGTACACCCAGTCTAAGCAAGGGCCTACCTATCAAGAGTTAAGAATAAAGTAGCAATGGGAGATTTTCCATGACCTTAACAATGTGAATTGGGCTAAATAGATCATAAGAAAAAGTATTATTTGGATTCCCCCTGATCTAGAATGGGTGAAATGTAATTTTGATGAATGCTCAAAAGGAAATCTAGGGCTAGTAGGAGTGGGAGGAGTATGATGAAAGAGGAATTTATCTTGCTGGATACAACAAGGGTCTGGGAATAACAATGAATAATTTTGCTGAAGCCTATGTTGTTTGGGTTGGAATCAGTTATCTTAGAGACAATGGGTACATGAAGGTTATTGTTGAGGGAGATTCTAAGATTATTATTGACTATCTTAACGATATAGTTGAAGAACCTGTTAGCTCTAAAAAACGCAGGTTTGAACCACAAGAGGTTTCCAAGCTCTCACAATGTTTCAGGGTAATAGACAAGGCCAAATGATTTGAACCTTCTTCTCTTTAGGTGTTGCTAGACTTAGGAGGGTATACCTATTTGAATAAAGTAGACTTGACCTTTGTTCATTTCCTAAAGCAATTTACCCACACTGGAAAATATGAGTGGATAAATGAGTTTTATTTTGGTATAAATTGTATAAGTAATATCAAGGCTAAATCTAATATGTTCATATGAAAAATGAATGAAACTCAATAGTGGAATGATAGAGACTAGTGCCTTATTGGGTATACAGAGTCAAATGAAAATATGAAATGAGTAACTTCTTTTTGGCAGAAACTCAAATTATTTGGCATATAGGTTTTAAGTTTATAACTGGTATAAACATGCAAGGATGTGACTACTAAGTTCTTCTTAATGATCCAAATGAGATTTCCTAATTAATATGAATGATTAAAAGGATTTAATCTTTCCTTGAAAGAACCAATTAATCCAATCATACAGATACAACAAGTGTGCACTGATAAACTAAAAAATATCCTTGATATATCAGATTAAACAATTAGAAAACATCAACCTTGGAGACAACTTCAGCAATACTTTTAATTAACACAACAAACAACTGAAACTAGAAAAATGTCATCACATCAAAAATTCAATTGAAATCTACATTGTTTTTAAACATGCATCATAGTCTCAAAATTCAACATTCTGATCTACTGTATTTTCTTTTGACCTCTCCCCTATCCGATGTGAAAAATGGGTTTTATATATCAGCATCACGAAGAGTTGTGTCCATTCATATCCAAATCTCGAGCAGTTATTTCATTCGGGCCTTTTCAAACATTCGCTAAACACCCATTGAGACGTCTTGCAGTTCTGCCGACGCCTTGAGTCTCTCCGACAACCAATATATCACATATCACTATGGAGTCCCAGAGTCTCATAGATGTTCTGAGTCTCACCAATAGCCTATAGATCATATGTCGCTATGGTGTCATGTAGTCACATCGACGTCTTGAATCTCCCTGAGAATTATTGCTTCAGTCCTGAATATGTCACTGTAACTCTCGTCAATGAAGCCTATCACTGTAACATTGTGAGTTGGGAAAATGCTCCACAGATTACTTCATGTCTTGCTGAGATTTCTTTTAGTCTATCCTGATCGCCGAGACAGTGTTTCTCCTGCCGATGGAAAAACACCCGGTGTGACCTTCCTAGCTCTCGCCGATGAAGCAAGTCTCACTGAGGAATACTCCCTCCAAACATTTTGTTAAGGCTATACAATCCTGTCGCTATGACATAGGGGGTTGGCAAGACTTCCTGACTTCATCCCGATGACACCGATGAAACCCACCTTGCCTTATCGGTAAGACCAAATGAACGCTGCAGGATGTTACTCTGACTGCTCCTGTCTCGCCGATATTTCACTTTTGTACTTCATCGACAAGACATACACAAGCTCGATATGACTTATCCTGATTCAAATTTTCTTGCTGATAGGATCCTCTGGTCGCTGAGACTTCGAACTGCATCATGCCTATATGAATCCTCAAATGAAATCATATCGGTATAACATTCCCGATCTTTTACCGATAGACTGCAAAAGAAACACATTAGTATAAAATGCTTCATGGGTCAGTGAGACCTATATCATCTCTTGCCGATATGATTTATACATTGAAATACTCAGGGTTAGATAAATTCTATGGGACCACATGACAAAATATGGGAAAATTTATTACGCAAAGAAAGTTCATGAGCTTATGGCATGGACTTCTTAGGAAACTTATGGGTACAGACAACCATAAAATTTTCAAAATTTTATAGTTCTAACAGTGGCTCCATTTGGGGATGAATGATTGTGAAATGATTGCAAGGATCCAAATTTCTGGGTGAGCAGACCAAACCTTCAAGGTGATGGACTAGTGAGCAGGATAGAATGAATGGAAATGGAGATGAACAAGACCCTATACTACTGTACATGGAAATATTTATTTTAAAAGAAGGAAAATCAGGATTGTCCATGTACTGGAAATTCCTGTTCCTTTTATTTCCTAAAATACTGTGCATGGAAAAGAATTTTTAAGAGGATTGTTAAGAGTTGTCCATGCACTGGAAACCCTTAATCCTCTGTATTGGTAAAAAAAATGCTTCAGGAATTTCCCATGTATAGGCAACTCCTGTTCTTCACTAGTCATGTTTTGCAAATAATATGAATCTTCACCTTTCTTGCCAACAACAACAAAGGGTCCCAACCAAAAAGCTTCAAATTTCCCATGTTTTCCCTTCTCTTGACATCTTGCATTCCATATTAACACCAAATCATTTTCTTCAAATTTTCTATCTTTTTCCCTTTTATCAAATAAATACTTCATTTGTGCCTGCAATTTCACATTCTGGTTTTGAGCTACTCTTCTTACTTCATCAAGCTCTACCAGTTGTTCCATTCTTTCCTCCATTGGTTCTGGAATATCTATATCTTCCTGAAGGATAAATTTGTAAATTGGTAACAAATTTTGTAAAGGCATCCTAGCTTGTGCTCCATATACTAATTCAAATGGGGAATTTCCAATTGCCTTTTTCATAGTTATCCTATTAGCCCACACAGCCAACCTCAATTTTGAATCCCAAGCCTTTTTATTCCCACCTAGCATTCTCCTTATGATTTTCAGAAGGCTTTTGTTGCTAGACTCTGCTTGACCATTAGCTTGCGGATGGTAAGGAGCTGCATAAGAAACATTGATACCATATGTACTACAAAAATATTTAAACTCATCAGATTTGAAACACATCCCATTATCTGTAATCAATCTTAATGGTATACCAAATTTGGTAATAATGTTATCCATTAAAAAATTGATCACAACTTTACTTGTTGCTTGCTTGGTTGGGACTGCCTCCACCCATTTGGTGAAGTAATCAGTAGCTACTAGGATCCACTTATGTCCTCCACTTGATTTCTCTTGTATTCCCCCAATAAAATCAATTCCCCACTGATGAAAAGAGGCTTCAACCTGCAAAGGTTTGAGTGGTAAAGCTCCCTGATACTTCATTTTCCCTGAGAACTTCTGGCATGCTTCACATCTTCTTACATATAAAAAAGAATCATTAAAGAATTCTGGCCAGTAATAACTAGCCCTGAGAATCTTGTTTATAGTCGTCTTTGCAGAATAATGGCCTCCACAAACCCCTTCATGCATTTCTCTTATAATGTGTTTGGCCTGTGACTCATCTAGACATAGCAACAACATCCTGTCCCTGTTTTTCCAAAACAAATCACCTTCCATGAACACATATTTGGATGCTTGCAGCTTCAAGGTTCTTCTTTGATTGTCACTTAATCCTTCAGGGCACTTCATGTATCTGAGGTAATACATGATGTTTGTATACCAAGCAGTATGCTCAATACTTGCAATTGCATTTCCTTCATCTTCTACGTTACAAATTTGATTTGCTTCAATATTTGTTTCTGCCATTAACTTGGCCAAACCCTGACCTCTCACTAATTTATTGGTTTGTATTTCCATATCAAATTATTGAATTTTATTAATCCACTTGCATCTCTTTCCAGTTACTTTTGATTGTGTCAAAATTTCTTTAACAACTGCATGAGGGACATAAGCTATCACTTTGGCTCCAACAAGATATGGTCTAATATATTTTATGGCTTTCACCAATGCAAATGCTTGTTTCTCCATTATATCATATTTCAATTCTGACCCCTACAATGACTTGCTGAAAAAGGACACAGGCTGCTCATGACCTTCCTCATTCTTCTGCAACATAACAACAGCTATAGTATGCAACGAAGCAAATGAAAATATTTGAAAAGGTTTTGCAAAATTTGGAGATTTAAGGACATGAGCCCCCTTGATAGCCCTTTTGATTGATATAAAA
Source organism: Sequoia sempervirens (assembly GCA_007258455.2). Lineage (NCBI taxonomy): Eukaryota > Viridiplantae > Streptophyta > Pinopsida > Cupressales > Cupressaceae > Sequoia > Sequoia sempervirens. The sequence goes on along the minus strand of VDFB02369560.1, from coordinate 126,666 downwards.
GCTCCTAATGATTTTGTAGTCCAATCTACCTTTTGTCCCTTCCTTAGCATATTTGATATGGGCTTTACAATTTCAACAAAATTAGACACAAATCTTCTAACAAAATTGATCTATCCAAAAAATGACTGGATGGCTTTGACAGTTTTAGGAATAAGAACTTTATCTATGGCCTCAACCCTCTCAAGATCTATTCTAATCCCCTCCTTTGACACAATATTTCCTAAGAGTTTACCTTCTGTGACTGCAAAATGACATTTTTAGGGTTCATACTAATACCATATTCTAAAGCTTTAACAAATACCTTTTCCAAATGTTCTACATGATCTTCATCCCTTTTTGAATAAGCAATAAGGTCATCTTGATATACCACCACGATAGTATTAATCAAGTTTGCAAATGCTACGTCCATAGCTCTTTGAAAGGTTGGACCTACATTTGTTAGACTGAATGGCATTCTTACATAAACATATGTTCCCCATGGGGTTGTAAAAGCTGTCTTGTATTGCTTAGATTCTTTGACTTTGACCTAGTTGTAACCAGAGAACCCATCCATCATAGATAACAACTCACACCCTGTTACTTTTTGAAGTACAACCTCCATATTAGGCAGAGGATAATTATCCTTGAGAGATGCCACGTTTAGATTTCTGAAGTCCACACATAATCTAATATCCCCGTTCTTCTTCCTCATAGGAACCAAGTTTGAAACCCATGTTGAATGCCTGATTGGTTTGATAATACCCCCATCTCTAAGCTTTACCAATTCCTCCTGCATTTTTGGTTCCAATGTTGGGTTAATAGGTCTTTGTCTTTTCCTAAATGGCTTTGCATCTGGCTTCAACGGGATTTCATGTTGAAACAAATCTTCCCTATATGCTTTGAGATCTTCATAAGACCATGCGAACACATGTTTATATTTTCTCTATAGTGCAATCAACATTCTTTGAATTGTCAGGCTTATTTTCTTTCCAATGTATACATTTTTTGGTGCTAGTTCAGTCCCTAAATTGACCTCTTCAATATCCTCCCTCTTGACTGGTGTTTGCTTCATGAGGGACCGATCATTTCCATCATATACCCTTTCCAATGCTACTAGCCCTTTGGGAAGCTTATTAGTTCTAAGCTGTAAGACCTCCTTACCAAACATTGTCTGCTTTCCATCTACCTCTTCAACAAAGGCATTGAAATAAAATTCTTGAGCTTCATATTGATCTATACAGTGGAGAAACTTCAGGAGCTCAATATCATCATTAAAAAGCTGCCAACTATATATATTGTCAGGCACAACGGGTCTTGCTTTGAACTCGATTTGAGACACTCCAGCCAATGTGATGTCATCTCTTCTTAGTGCTACATTGGCTAAAAAGTCTGCCATTATGTTCTTCGACCTATCAATCCACTCAATTGAGAAAGTATCAAACAACTCAATTGTGTTGCATACAACATTCCTATATTGCTTCAACCTTTTGTGTTTTGTTGCATATTTTGATTTAACCTGAGAAACAACTAGCTCAGAATCCCCTAGAACAACTAGTAGCTTGATCTTATGTTTTACAACCATATTCAAACCTGTTAACAAAGCTTCATATTCTGCTATATTGTTCATACATTCAAATGCCAAAAAAAGTGAATATTTAAAAGTAACTCCTTAAGGGGAAACAAACACTCTTCCTGCTCCGTTACCTTCTTGGATGCAAGCTCCATCAAAGTACATTTTCCACACGCCATCACTGTTTTTTGCAACATGCTTATCAATTGGATCAACATTGACTAATTCTGGCTGAGCTGGTTCTATCTTAAAATTCCCAAGATCCACATCACAAAAGCAATTGACTTGATTTTGAGGCACACAATCTACAATTTGGTTCATCCTCGGTTCCCTGTACAACTTAACTTCCTGGCCATTCACTGGAATTGTTGCATAAGATAAATCAAATTGGACGTTTCCCCCAACTGCTGCCATCCACTGTCTTGATAAAAGCATCCCAAACTAAGGAGGGCTATCAATTACAGTTATATCTATATTGTAGGCCGCATGAGGATAAGTAGCTAGTTTGACTTCAACATCTTTCATAACACCTACTATTGGAATAGGTCGGCTATCCATTGCATAACACTTCCCTTCATTAGTATCTACCCACATGCCAAGTTGTTTCATAACTCCAACTGGCATGATATTGATTGCGGCGCCAGAGTCTATCATGTGCAATTCCTCAACAGTTTGTTGCTTATAAGCAGTGTGGTGAAAAAAGGTTCAACTTGTGGGGAATTTACCAATACATCATTTAGAGACACACTTCTGGGACAGTCACCTTTTATTGTTTATTAAATACTTTAGTGGCCATTTGATTTTCAGAATTTGCACTTTTCTTGTTTCCATTTGATATCAATTGTATCGCACTATCTCTATATTCCTTAATTCTCATCATCTCAAGTAGTGGAACATACATTTTTACCTGAGATAAAGCTTGAGAAAAGTCGAATGAAGAACCCTCTGCCATAACTGTTTTCTTTTGTTCTAATGTTTCCCCTTTGAATTTTTCGTTTTGGACAGGTTTATGCTTTTCTTTGTATAACTCTCTATCCTCTTCCTTTTGAACAAGACTTTGTTCGTTCTTATCATGTTGCTCATTTTCTGTTCTCTTCAAAACTCTTGGTGTTACTTCTCTATCTTTCATAAATATTCCCCTGGGAACACCTTCATTTTCATTCACTATCCTATTTCTTAACCAATACTTGCTCTTTGCTTGTTCAACTGCAACAATGGTTAACCTCTTTATTTCCTCTTCAGTGGGTCTCCTTATATCACATTGAGTAGGCACCTCAACAGAGTATTGTTCTCCATAACTTTCTTCAGAATCGAAAAAAACTTGTTGTTTAACCATGTGGACATTGCACCTTTGATTTGAAACATCGTACTCACAGCCTTCATCTTCTGAAGATGAATATTCCTCCTCAGCAGGGTTAAAGGTATTTGAGGTAAGTACACTGTGTGATTCTCTCCATTGTTACCCACTAGCATCCCTTCTTCTTGCATTTCTTGGGCTACAACACAGTGGTCTGGGGAATGTGGCCCATCACAACTTTCACACCAAAGATTACTATTGACCATATACGCTCCCTTCTTCCTTAATGGATCAGGTGTTTCTTTGTTCCTAAGTCTATCTATTACAGGTTTTCCATCCTTCCAATTTGTATTGTAGGGCATGTCATGTAACCGAGGCCTCTCATTTCTATATGTGTTCTCCTGTTTGTACTGGTAATTATTGACTTGCAGAGAAACCCTAGGATTGTCTCTCTTATTGATCATCCCAACAACTTTCCTATTGTTTTCAATGGTTAGTGCTATCTTTTGGGCTTCAACCAAATCTCTTGGAAACCTGTTTCTTAGTTCATACCCTATTTTTGAATTGAATGTATTCAAATAAATACTCAATGCTGCAGAGTTTGGAAACTTTGACCCAGGTGGTATCTTATTTTGCAATTTGCTAAATCTTCGGTTAAAATCATAAATTGACTCATTCTGATTTTTTTGAATCCATACTAGTTCATGTAAAACAACATCTTGTGCACATGGATTTCCATACTATTCAAGAAATCAATCTTGAAATTCTTGGATAGAATCAACAGAGGCTATTAGTAGGCTATTGAACCAATCCCTAGCTTCTTTAGTGAGTGACATCATGAACAACCTCATATGCTATATCCAAGTCCTGAATAAAAGCATTAAAATTCCTCAAATGATGTTCAACAGTAATTGCACTACTCCCTATAAACTTAGGAACAAGACTTCTCCAACTGCTATCCATAGGGTAAGGGTATAATTGAAACCCTGTCAAATAAAATTGTCTGATCATTGTTGTATACTGCTGAGGGGGAGGGTTATGCACGTGGTGATACTGGTATGTTGGATTGTTGTATTGTGTATGAAGCTATGGCATATATTGTTGACCATGAGGTGGTTGTACATTTTTATGTTGTGATGGAATATACGGTGGATGGTTTGGTTGCTTGTATTGATTTCTCATATGATTCTAAGGAGCCTTTGATGGGTCAGAAGGCCTTGTATTATCATTTCCTTGCCTATGAGGTGGTATATACTTTGAAAAACTAGATGTTTGAGCATCAATTTGGGCTTTCTGGAATTTGAAGTCTTGGATTGCTTTTATCATTTGGATATTTTCTTGTTCAACTTTTTCTCTTTCTACTTCTTGTTTATGAAATTCAAACTGTGCTTCTACTTCTTCATGAGTTGAGAACTCATAATTTTCTTGAGGAATTACATGATCAATAGGCTCACTTTGATTACCCTCCATTCTTTGATCATATTCCTGTTGACATCTAATTCGTTCAACTTCGAGTTTAGCATCGAACTCTGCCTGTTTCTAAGGATTATAAAAATGATTTCTTTGTTCTTCAGGGGTACAAGGTTCTGCACTTGAATTATCTCTCCATGTATCATAACGGTCATATGTCTCACAATGTGGTCTTGTTTCTTTGTCTTTATTCGTTATGCACATGTCATCAACTACCTTCTTACCCTTATCAACCTTATCATCCTTATGTGTCCACTTACTATTGCTACTAGGACCTCCAGCAGGACCTCCTTTGTATTGGGATCTTCTACCATTGATGTTGAATTGATGCAATATTCTTGTTAGAGTTGCCACTCACTTTGTTAAAAGTGAGAAAAGATGAAATATCTTGATTGTATCCCCAGTGGAATCACTTGTTCTGAAACTTCGAATCTTTCAAATTATGAATCTTTCTTCAGTGACTATAAGGTAGTCTTCAACCGGATATCCTTCAATAACTCCCTAACTCCCCAACGGAGTCACCAATTTGTTAGCTCTCAAAAACACAGGTTTGAACCATAAGAGGTTGCCAAGCTCTCACAACGTTTTAGGGTAACAGATAAGGCCAAATGATTTGAACCTTCTTCTCTTTAGGTGCTGCTAGACCTAGGCGGGTATACCTATTTGAAAAAAGCAGACTTGACCTTTGTTCATTTCCTAAAGCAATTTACCCACACTAGAAAATAGGAGTGGATAAATGAGTTTTATTTTGATATAAATTGTATAAGCAATATCAAGGCTAAATCTAATGTGTTCATATGAAAAATGAATGAAACTTTAAATAGTGGAATGATAGAGACTAGTGCCTTATTGGGTATACAAAGTCAAATTAAAATATGAAATGAGTAATTTCTTTCTGGCAGAAACTCAAATTATTTGGCATATAGGTTTTAAGTTTATAACTGGTATAAACATGCAAGGATGTGACTACTGAGTTCTTCTTAATGATACAAATGAGATTTCCTAATTACTACGACTGACTAAAATGATTTAATATTTCCTTGAAAGAACCAATTAATCCAATCATACAGATACAACAAGTGTGCATTGATAAACTGAAAAAATCCTTGATATATCAGTTTAAATAATTAGAAAATATCAACCTTGGAGACAACTTCAGCAATACTTTTAATTAACACAACAAGGGTATGTGTAGGATCATGATGGGCCAAAAAGTGGCAATATGTTGGGTATGTGGCTGACAACTATCTTTTTACCCAAAATTGATGAAACGAAAAGGGTTTTTAAAGGAGATTCTCAACTTTCCACCAATATAAATTATGCTTTACATTGAATTTAATAAGTAATTATTATTTATTTTCTATTCAAATTATGACTAAAGAGTTGATTGATAGGCTGATTGAAAAACATATATAACTTTCAAACGGTATCACATTTTTTGAATCCAAAAAATGCATCACATTCTATGCTTCGTATACTATAGGATTAAAAAAAGGAAAATTGAATTTCATGAAGTTTTGACCAAGTTAAAGTGGTCAGACATATGAGTTTTTATATTTTTTAAAAATTTGTAATAAAAAATTCATAATTAATTATTTACTTGGAAAAAAATAACAATAAAATATGCATCACTTCGGGGTATGAGTCCTCTACTTATATCTAAAATCTTATAAAAAAATATTATCATTTTATTGTGGTTAGGGTGGTTAGACAAACACCTACTTCTTATTTTTCTTTGAAATTTAAGTACCACTACATTGAAATTTCAAATTTTCACTAAATAGATTTTTATTTTTAAAACAAACCTAGTAGTTTAGAAACTACATTCAATTTGCTACATATTCTATTCTTACATATTTTTGAAATAATATAGATAAATTATTCAAATTTTTACGTCAAGTTGCCTAACTCTGATTTTTTTGAATTTTTTGCCACTTAAGGGCCTGTTTTTTCCATGAAGATCCTGCACATACCCACAAACAACTAAAACCAAAAAAATCTCATCACATCAAAAATTCAATTGAAATATCCATTTTTTTAAACATGCATCATAGTCTCAAAATTCAACATTTTGATCTACTGTATTTTCTTTCGACCTCTCCCCTATCCACTGTCAAAAATGGGTTTTATATATCAGCATCACGAAGAGTCGTGTCCATTCGTATCCAAATCTCGGGTAATTATTTCATTGGGGCCTTTTCAAACGTTCGCTAAACACCCGCTGAGACGTCTTGCAGTTCCGCCGACGCCTTGAGTCTCTCCAACAACCAATATATCACATATTGCTATGGAGTCCCACAGTCTCATCAATGTTCTGAGTCTCACTGATAGCCTATAGATCATATGTCACTATGGTGTCATGCAGTCACACCGACGTCTTGAATCTCCCCGAGAATTATTGCTTCGGTCCTGAATATGTCGCTGTAACTCTCATCAATGAAGCCTATCACTATAACATTGTGAGTCTGGTAAATGCTCCACAGATTACTTAATCATGTCTTGCCGAGATTTCTTTTAGTCTATCCTAATCGCCGAGACATAGTGTTTCTCTTGCCGATGGAAAAACACCTAATGTGACCTTCCTAGCTCTCGCCAATGAAGCAAGTCTCACCGATGAATAATCCCTCCAAACATTTTGCTAAGGCTATACAGTCTTGTCGCTGTGACATAAGGGGGTCGGTAAGACTCCCTGACTTCATCTCAATGACACCGAAAAAACCCACCTTGCCTTATCGGTAAGACCAAATGAACGCTGTAGGACGTTACTCCGATTGCTCCTATCTCGCCGATATTCCACTTTTGTACTTCATCTGTAAGACATACACAAGGTTGATATGACTTTTCTCATTGCAGATTTTCTTGCCGATAGGATCCTCTGGTCGCTGAGATTGCGAATTGCATCATGCCGATATGAATCCTCAAATAAAATCATATCGGTATAACATTCCCGATCTCTTGCCAATAGACTGCAAAAGACACACGTTAGTATAAAATGCTTCATGGGTCGGTGAGACCTGTATCATCTCTTGCCGATATGATTTATACATTGAAATACTCAGGGTTAGATAAATTCTATGGGACCACATGACAGAATATGGGAAAATTTATTACGCAAAGTGGATTCATGAGCTTATGGCATGGACTTCTTAGGAAACTTATGGGTACAGATAGCCATAAAAGTTTCAAAATTTTACAATTCTAACAGAACCCTGGGAAACAAAATACCTTTTGGACAACTGTAAAATCATGTTATAGTCCTTCCAACATTACAAAATCCACCATACTTTTAGGAAGGGTAATATGGCCATGGATGCAATGGCTAACTTTGGCCTTAGATAGGAAGTTTTAAAATATTGGAAATTATCTAATCTATCTAATCAATTAAAATCTAAATATTTGTAAAGGATAGATTGGGAGCTTGGATTAATCATGGATAGAGTAGTAATGATTAAAAATATTGGTGTATTTAGGAGTCCTGCTATCATGAGGAATCCTTGGTGACATCTTAGCAAGTTGACAAGAAGGATTGGGTGGCACGAGGGAAAAGGTACGCCAAATCCCAAAGACATAAGAGGAATGAAATGGAAAGGACAGTGTATTTTGATTGCCTTGTACGTTGAAAAGGAAGGCTTAAAAATGAGGAAATAACGAACACAATTTGCATCGAAAAAAATATAGATTATGATCTTGGAAATGACATATTGACATGTGTTAAGGTTGATGGAAAGACGAGTAATAAATTCATTATAATCATGACTAAGAAGGGTGGCAGAGCTATCAGATTTAATTATGACAAGGCTTGAAAAGCTGATAATTGACTTTGCTTCATTTTCAAACAACCTACCAAATGTTTTGAGCCATTATTTTCTCAAATGAATAATCACAAGGTTTCCATTCAAACTGAGTTTTTTGAGCTATTGTTTTCCATTGTCGAGAATGAGACAGGAAAAGAAACGAGTTTATTCTCCTTCTAAAAAATTATCCCTACAAAGAAAATGCCATGGGTGGCCCAAGGAAGAGAATGAAGCCATGTAAGTATGATTCTTTGTGAAAAAAATCAGAGCTATGGGGTCTTTTCGAAAGAGCTGGGTTTACCCCGTACTTTACTGTCATGGAAGGATATAATGAAAGACTGAGTTACAAGTTTTCCAATTCATGGAAGGATGATGAAGTGAAGATGGGTGGTCTTCATTTCAAAGTGGATGCGAAGCTTATAGCTAAGGCGACGGGACTAGCCTATCAAGGAAAAATGGTGAGAAAGGTAAGTAACGGTAAATACCAAGATTATTTTGAGAATTTTTTTGATGATAAAGAGAAGGCTGAGAGATTCTAGAATGGTTATTCTAGGGTTTTAATTCCTCCCCCGTACCACAATATGTGCTATTTTGTTATGAAATATTTTACGCTTGAAGGTTGCTTCCAATCGGTTAATGGCTACCACTTCCCAATTCTAAACCATATCCGACACCTTGAGAAGATTAACCTTCCTTTCTTTCTCTTCTCATCCCTAGTCAGCTTAACCAATGGTGTAAATCCACCATTACACCAGGGCCTAATTTGAGCTATCTGTAAATATGTGTTGGCCACATCCTCGTAGAGTAATATTTCCCTCAATCTGATGAAAACCCTACCCTTAAGAGCTCTGTGAAAATTGAGCTTATTGAGAGTTTCCCTCACACCTGATCTAAAAAACCTACTAAGACTTCTCCTAACCCTAAGGACCCTTCATGGACAGATCTTCTTAAAGCCACTCCTGAAAAAGAAAATGTTGCTTCTATTGGCCCTACTGTGAATAAAAAAAGGAAAATGCTAATCCACGAATTGGGGGCTGACCCAAACACTATCACTATCTCAAATGACAATGAAAACCTAGAATGTTCAACTCCGGTGGGCCGAAGGTCTACCAGAATTGCTTTGGTAGCATCAAAAAGGTCGGATAGCAGTAAAAAGTCTAAAAGTTTGAAAGAAAAATGTGTTTTAGGATCTTAGGATAGTAAGGGGAAGAAGGCAGTAAAGGAAGATATTGATTCCTCTTCAGAGGAAATCCCAAATAGTCTTGGTGGTGAGTCTATTGAGGAGGAGGATTCCAACAATGAGGAAATTGAAGGAGATTCACAGCAAGAAGAGATTCAGGAGGCTGAAGAAGATAATGACAGGGCGATGGATAATGAAAATGAATCAAGGATCTAGATGTGATGGAAATAAAAAACCCTAGTGAAGAGAATATAGCGGGTTTTGACACTGATAGAATTAGAAGTGTGGAGGAGAGGTTGGAATTGATGGAAAATATGATGCAAGTGGATGATAAGGATAGAAGATTCTAGGCTCTTGAAAAGGTTGTGAAGATTTTGTGCACAGTGGTAGATGCTGTTATGAAAAAGGTTGTTATGGCTATAGTTTTGGGTCAAGGAAAAATCAAGAAGAAATAGAGGAGAAAGGTAGTGGAGGGTGAAGAGGACTTATCCAGAAAGATGAAGCCTAAAGAGAAGGTTGAATAAATTTTTGAAGACCTGCTGAAAGCTACGAGTTTGATCGAGGATGCCTAATCCTTGGTCTTTGTTCTATTTTTTTTGTCTCTTGTTGTTATGGTTTTTGTTTTTACTCCTGGTGGTTTAAATATTGTTACTAGATGGTGGTGCCTGAACTATCATATTTTAAGTTGTATTTCTGTTAATGGTTTTAGCTTTTGCATGGACACTACTTTAAGGTTATTCGGTTATAACCTGCTCTACTAGTGGGATTTTAAGAAAGATTGGTTGTATTTTTTTGCTATGTCTGATAGGGCTATAATGTTTGATCTGGAAGGTATAGGTTAAGTTTTTCATTGTTGGGTAGGGGAAGTTTCTTTCAGGTCTACTTCCTCTTGATGCTATTTTGACTAGTTGCTATTCTTTACTATGTTGTACTAATCTGTATGGGTCAGGGCCCTTTCCTTGCTTAATCAATTAAAAACAAATTAGGTTTTCTTACTTTTCCAAAATTTTATTTCATATCAAACCCGAACCTATACAAACTTAGAGATTTAAACATAGTACATTATTTTATATCTTTAAAATTACAAAAAATTACATCTGTCTAGGGTGCCCTCACCCTTGTCTTGCTAATTGCACCCCAAATTTCAATCATAGTTTTGTCTTTGTAACCTTTATGTAGACCTATTTCCTATTTCTAAGATTTATGTTTGTTTTTATCATCATCATCCATTCTTCCCATCATTATATGAACACTTAAGTGTCTTGAATCTTGTGATCAATTTACGAGCTTCACAACTTAGTGTACCATATCAAATACTCTTGCGGTACATAGTTATAGACTCATGGCTTCCAATGCTACAATTACATTCAATTTCAAGTTTGGGTTCATAACTCTTTCACTAAAGGAATTGTATCTATGCAATCTATATTTGATCCTCTCCTTAATCCTCCTTTGCCTATGTCATCTTCATCACCAATCATTATTGTGGACTTGGAAGTTGTTGTTTCAAATTTCCTTGAAGATAAACTTAAATAATTGGATAAAGACCTTGAAATACTTCAACTATACTTAAGTATTTAATCTCTAGCTAGAGAAACCATTCCTCTTGTGGATAACCTTTGAAAATTAATCAATGATTCCCAAGAAATAGAAGTGTTGTGTAGCCTAGCTCATTTAGTGGACTTAAACATCCCTACAACAACTAGTTGCACTGAAACCCTCACTAATTCTCAAAATCAAATAGGAAAACAAATTTCCTTTCCTATAACCATTCCTGAACTATTCCTACTTTCACCCCTCTAGTTATAGCATCCAGCATTGTACAATATAGTAATGGTCTTAACTTTATTTTAGGGATTTCTTGTGGGAATCTTTGTAATTTTTTCCCTTCATCTACCACACCTTCATTTTATTTGAACCTCTCATCAACTTTCAAATAAAAACCCTCAAATGATTAAAAATAGCCCTACACACTCCACAAATTCTCAAACATGTCACAAAACAATCCTATAATAAATTAACTAACTAGAGATTGGATGAGAAGGCTACCATATATTTAGTAACTAACTGAAAATACTTTGGGGAAACCCTCTGAACTAAGTCACCTTGCAGTTCCCTAACCAGTCACATGTAGTAAAAACATCAAATTCACTTTTTGGAAGTTTTTATAGCTCTTCTTGAGCTACAAATCCGTTTAGTGATCATAAATCAGAATCTGCTCATCATAATATTCCATAGCATTCAATCCTACCAAGGCCTTGCACATGCTAGTGCATAGAAGAGGTAGGATGACATATAGAAATATCTATTGTGAGCAAAATTTCTTATCATATTGTGCAACTGGTCACTAATTATGGTTGCCCAATCTAGGTATTGTGTCCCAGCGTAGATAATCTGGATGAAGAAGCAAATCCACTCTTCAAAATAATTTGCATTCATACTTCCCCTAACCCTATGCAAAATGATAATATTATCTGAGATTTCATCTTGGAAGTGTGATTTGTGCAACTTCTTTAGAAATTGAGACTTATTTTCTCGAGGATGGAAATCATTCTTTTGCAATGGTGTTTTTGTAATAGCCTTTCTTCTTATAAAAAAGATATTACGCTAATGTGAAGTCAAATTCTGTAAACACCTCCCTTTATGGTAACCTAAAACATTTTCTAAGGGTGGCCCTATTTAGAGTTATCAACAAATTATTGTCGCAAGTTTGGATTTCCCGAGTCTTAGGGGTATAGTTGGTTATGCATTCTAGGACTAGGTTTGTGCATTATATGACTATTGGAAATGTGGATGCTTCTAATAAACCACTCTCTACCAATCTCTGAGTGATGGGATTCCTATCTGGTTTGTGAATTCTCTCCCAAAATTATCCTAGATTAATAAGGCCTAGTCGGGCATCCCTATCTCTAGTAATGAACTATCTAGACCAGACAAATGCTTGCACCCAAGATATTTATATTTCATTTTTCCTTAAATTTCCAATTTCAGTTCTTAGAAGAATTGGATGGAATTTCCCCTCCATAGAGATATCTTGTTCTAATCAACCCTCTATAGCCAAAAAAAGATTCAGAAAGATTACTTATCAAATAATTATGCCACTAATTCTAGTTGAATTATCCCTGTTAATTTTGGTTGTGTCTCTATTTTTCACTACCAAACCTCAACTCTCCCCATGAAAATGAGAATAATTATGCCACAAAAATCACCTTAATCCACATGCAATTAGGCATTTATTTCACCTAACTCAGCCCTGGCAGCATTAACTCTCTAACAAGTAGGCCACTTGGCGCCAATTTCAGACTTTGTAATGTACCAGATAGGGTCAAATTTTTAAGACATTTTTTAGGACTGAGTTAGTATCCAACAAAGTTTTAAAACCTTGCCTATCTCCTACTTTGATGCTATTTTTCCTCTCACAATAACTCCTGCTTATTGAATTCAAGTCCTGATGGTGCTTGTAAGACTCTATTGGTGTCTACTTTAGTTATGAAACCCTCATCAATCCCAACAGGAGTTTTCAAAACTATATCTAGCATCTTGCTTTTTCTTTCTTTTTTAGTGCCTCTTACTTTGTGAAAAATGTTTTTAGAGAAAAAGCAAGTTAGAAAACCTTTGTAGTTCCCAAAAGGAAACAACAACCTTGTAAAGACCAACTTAACTAGAGGCAACTTAAGACCAAAAAAATTAACAATGATAGGGATTGGGAAAATGATGAGGTATAGAAACCCCATCGAGGGACGAAAACATTTTGAAAACCTTGCTGATGATCGATTGGTAATAAACAAATAAATCGGCTAAGTAAGGAGACTTGCAAGAGTGGCTGTAATTGAACCATTTTGAACTAGACAAGACTTAGATTCATTCATGACGGTAAGAAAACACCTTAGAAACTTAAAAGACTAGGTATTGGGCAACAAACAACACTTACAATTATCATGGGAGAATAGTCCAATGATATAGTATCTTTCATGGTCATGCATCTCATTTGCATCCTATATGATGATATGTAGTGTTATTGTAAATCCTATCAAAGTAGTTATAACTTGTGTTTTAATTATAACATGGTTGCAACCTTAGTAGAGTAGTTATAGTTTATTGTTATAATTGAGCATTTGTTCTATTTTCCTTGTAATTCTATATTTTAATAGCCAATTATGGTTGATGATGCACCATACTATAACAAATCTCAAACTTGCTAATATATGAAAGGTTTTACATTTGATTTTACATTTTTGAAATTGATTTACAATCTCCACACTCAATATTTATGTGTATTGTGAAGAATGATTTAGGATTTTTTTCTCAACTCTAGTTAAAAACCCTAAATATATAGTTACTAATTTGAACCCTTAAGTTTGGGTGTTAATGAATACATATCAATGTTTCCAACATGATTTCATTAAATTTGAGTAAGTGTTAAAGCTATTATTTATTTATTTTGTGAATCTAATTTATGATGTTAGGGTTTCAATACCATTATGTAGAAGTGGAGGTAAATTTCTAGATTTAGGCCATATTAAGGTGAATTAGTTAAATAAGATATTTTACTAGTATTAAATAAAAAAGTTGTAGGAAACTTAAGGTTTACAATTTCTAGTTGTGAACATTGAATTCACTAGATATTTACCCCAAGTATTTGGTTGTGACATTGCAGGGTATATTAGAGTAGTTGATTTAAAATAATATTTGAAGAATATTTAATTAATATTTGTATTAATATTAGTAGAGACATTAAATTGATGGGGTAGAATAATAAGGGGATATAAAAATGTAACCAAAAATAGGAACATGGGATATTAAGTGAAAATAGAGAGGTATTTTAATTATAATAATGTATAGGATAAGGATGTAAAAACATAAATTTGAGGGGTATAAATGAAATTAGATATGTTTATTTCTACACTAGGAATTTAGATGCTATGCAATTGGTTTATTGAGTGAATCCCTTAGGTAAAACCTCCCTTCACCATACAACATGATAGGAAAAACCTACCAAACTTGCAATACCATTGATAAATGTAGGACAATAGAAACAAAATAATATATAAATCAGAGAAAAAGGTGTTTTATACCATATAGTGTAGGATGGAAGAAAATGTCTATACTTATTATAAATATTCCCTTGAAATGTAATATCACATGCTTCACACTCTTTACCATAATTTGGTATGGATTTTTTGAGTGTAGTTGTATTTGGAGTTGCATGTTGTCTTGCCTATAGATACAAAATATTAATGACCACAAAATTTATTAGCCCATTCACAACCTCCATTATGTTGCTCACTAGATTTTTCATCAAAACTTCTATACCTTTTGTGTATACACATAGTGCATAGTAGTGAATATTTTAAGTCTATATTATAAATAATTAGGATCTATATAATTAATGTAGTTGTGATGTTTTAGCTATCCTTGAGACACCATATTCATATCTGTGGAGATAAGCCCAACAAACCATAATATTTTTTTTAGAATCAAACCCATATGCTTGTCTTCATTGCTTACATGATCTCTAAAATTGCATGCTTTCTCACTAGGCCTTGTATACATTACATAAAAATGAGGACCTTTGCTCTTTTTTTCAAATTTTACAAGTGAAAGATCAATAATTTCTCTCAAAAACTTGTTCTTTGTGAATTACAAAATCAAGTATGTTGAATTATCAACTTACATGAAATAATGAAATATATAAATGTTAGCAAATCCTTTGGTTTTTACCTAAAAACATAATAGCTGCAATAAGACTCTAAAACTATGAGACCATGAACATACTAGAATTTTATTAATAAATATTTGTTAAAAAATTGCTAATAGTATTGTGGCAGGCACTAACTAGGCTATTTAACATTATAATCCCATGTCCCCATGTCATTTGTTAAGTGTGTTTTCTATTTAAATTTGAGCAATTGAAATGTTCTCATGTAAATTTTTAATAATAGAAAAAGATAAATTAGAATCTTTCTCTGTTTTAATAGAACAATTATTGCTTAGAAATTGAAAATAGGCAGCCAAAAATATCACATGACTTCAAATTTCTTGCCCTATTTTTAATTATTTGCCTCCAATTTCTTTTTTCAAATTTTAACCACACATATCATTATTAATACTATTAATATAAATTTAAAATACTGTTTAAAAGTAATAATTACATCGAAGTGTTCCTTATATGAAGTGGATGACTTACTTTTGAAAATCAATGGTTGAAAGTTACAGAGAAGGATGCAAGACGATTGAAATGATCTCAACCATCAAATTTTCTAAAATATAAAAAATATAATATATAATTAAAGAAAAAACCACTACTCTCTTAACCAATCTTAGCTTTAAAGTAGGTAGGATAAAAATGCATTTTTTTTTCTTTACAAATTTTCATTTAGATTTTTAGATTTCTTATAATAAATATAATATATAAATAATTAAGTCGAGAGACTTCTTACACTCACATCAATGAGTATGTGTACATTTTTATTCTCCTCATTTAAATTGACATCTACTAACCCGTCGCAAAGTAAAGTATTTATCAATAGATTTATGCTTTTAAATCAAATTTTAAAATAGTTTACATATTGCGGAAATTTCCTTGTTTTAGCTTTGGTTTCTTAACAGTTTGATGCCTATGGCATCTTATCCTTGTTTTAAATGTAGTAGTTGTAGACGCCTTTGTAACCATGCATGCAAAATATGGAATCAAATCGCCATGATGGAATGGGGATCAAGATTTTGATCAATGTCAATGCTAACAACGTTTTAAGAATTTCCTTTAGTTGTTGCCAAAAATAAATTTGGATAAATTTTTTTTATTTTTAATTTAATTGATGATGAAAAGAAAAGACTTCAATTTATGGATGAAATTAATGGTAAAGAAAAGTCTTTGATCTTAATGAATGAGATTGATGATGAAAAAAATGGACTTTTATTTATTTATAATTAAAATAATGTTTGTGATCTAATAAAGTTGAAAAATGTAATTTTTTTTGGTGTTCTTTAAATATTTGGATTCTCATCAATCAAAAAGTTTATAAAATCTTGTTTACATGCTTTATTACATTCAAGATGTTTGTGCATAAAATCAAAAAGCATGGTAAGATTCTCCTTAGTTTTATATAGAATCATTACTCTTATTTAAATTAAAGAGATTTAAATAAAAAACTTTCCAATGTAAATGATTTTATAAATTTTATAAATACATTTTAAAGTATAATTTTAGAAAATAAAATGATTTACATGCAAAAAAGAGAAAGATTGTTTTTATATAAAAATTTAAAATGAATATGAAATTTTATTTAATTCATTTGTATAGATAATCACTACAATTTAATTAATTATTTAAAAACTAAATAATATATATTTTATAAATTTTAGAAATTAGAATTTAATTTATTTTTAGAATGAAATTTAAGTTATCAAGATATTGTGGTGATTTCTCTTGCAAACATATTAGAGACTTAAATCAAAAACTTCCCTACGTAAATTATTTTATGATTTTTTCAAATGCATTTTTTAAGTATAATTTTATTTTATAATTATACTAAAATAAAAAAAAGAATCAAAAATTTGATTTTATAGATAGATTTTAGTTCATAATTTATTCTAAAATTATAATTAGTAATTATTGAATTATTTTTAAATGAATATTTAATTTAATTTTTTTGTATTAGATAATTAGTATAATTTAATAAATAAATATATTAATATTTAATAAATATATTAATATTTAATAAATATATTAATATTTAATAAATATTAACAATAGGTACCTTGATAATGATATCTCTCGACGTATTTTATATATTAATCGTTAATAAATATTAACAATAGGCATCTTGATAATTATTAAATTCTCTCTGCATTGAAGGGTAGCAAGAATATGGTGTCCAAAGGAAATGGATAAGAAGCGCGATGAGATTGCAAAATAAAAATACCGAATTCTAAGTTTTCAAATAGTGAGAGGGTGTGACCAGACAAGTTTCTAATCAAGGCCTCTAATGATGCCATCCTCTTCTTCAATACTCATCACTGTTCGTGTCTATAACCAATTCTTGTAGCCTGAGTAAGGCCATAGACAAATCACAAATGGTGATAGAACAGGAACTCACAAGGTCATCCTATTGGAAGTTGTCTTGATATCACCCTTGAGTGATGGTAGAATACAACAAACAAAGGAATCACTCTTACGCCTCTTTCTATTGTAATTAGAAACTGTAGAATTTCCCACGCCTTTAGAATATATTTGGAAAATTTTAACATCAATATCTCCATTCAATTTTGTTTGGATTTTTGTAGCATCTAGGTAGCGGAGTGGGAGATTGCAGTGAATTGAGGCATGTAAAATCGTCTTTTAAGTTCTTGCCTTTCAAAGCGACCTTGAAAATTAAGCATTTTGTTTGTTGGTACAAGTGCTCGTGTTTCCCTTCATCAATTGAGTTGAATAATTCTTCTTTCCATCTGTAAGCTTGGAATCAAGCATTTAGGTACAATGTCCTCACACTTCCAATTATATTTTTTTGTATTAAATTTGCAAATTATGAGCTTTTCCATTTTTTTTCCAACTTTTATGTATGTAATTTTTTTTTGTTGATAGTAGAATTTATATAGAAAAAGAGAGAGAGGTTCTATAAATTATTGAATTAAGGTTTCTTCATGGAAGTGCTTTTAGAAATTAAACTGTAATATAGCATAACTACTACTAATATTTGTGTTGGATTTGAAGATCATGTTGGAGAAATATTGGAAATGATGAGTTGCATACAATCGTTCTTGAGCAAAAAAATCTCCTTTTTGTAATATGAGTACATAAATGTCATGAATCTGTTTCTCTAATTTAAGGGATGCCGAGGAGTCATTTGTACTATAGCTCATCAGATAGTTGGTAGGTAAAGTAGTTGTTGTCACTAAAAAATTTGTAATATAGAATGCCTACACAAACTAGGTACACTACATGCTTCCATTTATTATATATCGGAGTCCTTGAACATCAAGCATAAATTACATAGAATAGGGCATATAGACTGTGGAAGTTCAATTTTTTCAGAACTCATAATGATGGTGAATGTCTGTTGTAGAAAAATGTGTCCATATAAATCTATATTTTGAAGTACAACTCACAATTTCTACTGTGTAATTGTTCTTAAGATAATTTTACCCATGTTTATTTGTTTTTTGCCCTCATGTAATTCTCAATTTTTGTTGGATTATGTATTTTTCTTTGCCCACAAATTTTTTTTAGAGTTTCAATTTGAATGTAACCTCATGGTTTTAGTAGAAGTCATGTGCCTTTTGAATTGGCGTAAATGGTGTATTTGATGGTTTCTAATTGGTGAATGTTTTTTTACTACATTAATTTTTTTCATCTTTATGAAGTTAAAGCCAAATCAAGAAAATCCATTCAATGGTTGTATAATAATTTTTTTTTTGTTTTATACTCTATTTATAAAATTTTATATTTTAAATCTTTTCAATAACAATTTATAAAGACAATATTTAATAATAAGAAAATAAAGTCTTTTTTTATATAATATTATTTTAATTTTAAATATACTTTTTAGCTTGGAGAAGGATAACTCTTGACTTATTTTATATATATAAATATTTGATATATGTATGCTAGTAAATTATATGTTCAAATATTTTTAAATTCAAATTTAAATTTATTTTAATAATTATTTTATATATATAATAAGTTTTTGATAAATATAATTATTTTTTCAATATTAAAAAATTAAAAATTATGAATTAACTTTTTACCTTTTTAATAGGCTTTATTAATTTTTAACTTTTCAAGTTTGGTGTTACTTGTAATTTTTAATGTAAAAATTAAAATTATAGCTTTATAATTTATCATGGTTTATTTTTATTTTTAATATTTATTTGAAGTATCATTTTCATTTTTTAAATTTTAACTTATTTAATAATTTAACTATATTTATGGTTAATTTGATAATATTATAATAATTTTTTTATTTGTTAATTGAATTTATCTTTCAATTAGTGTTAGTATTGTTTGTAATATATTAATTATCTTTTTTAGATGTACACATTTTATGCATATTTCAATTCTAATAAATTGATTTTTTTTTAATTTAATCATTATTAACTTAAAAATTTAATTATTTATTATTAATTTGTTAAAATTATCATGTTTATTAATATTTGGATTTTGATATATTTTGACTTTGCATAATTTAATTTATTCTATTTATTTATATTTAAGTTTAAAATTTATTTTTATTATTTATGTCTTTTTATAAAATTACAAATAATAATTAAAAATAATTAGAATTAATTTAATTTATAATTATTTGTCTTATTAAAGTTTAACTATTGTATAATAATTCTATTTCAAATTTTTATTTTAATTTATATAATAAAATGAATTTAAAACTTAAAATCTAAATTAAAAGTTATAGCGTGTGTGATAACTTTTGATTAGTCATTTCATGCCAACAATCCAAGGATAAAACATGTCCCTAGGGATTTATGCTTATGGTAACTTTTCATTTGATTAAAGATATGATAATTCACCTTTATAACCTCTTTAGTGTACCCATTGCACACTTAAGGAGGAAAATAGATAGAGAGAGAAAGAGAGAAGGGAGAGAGGTGGAGATAAGAGAGAGGCAAATAGAGAAAAAAGAAAAAAAATAGAGAGAAAGAGAGGGGGAGCAAATGAGACAAAGGAGGAGAGATGCATAGATAGACAAAGAGAGAGATAAAGATAGTTAGATAGAGAGAAACAAAGATAGAAATGGAGGGATAGAGAGAGGGAGAGGGAGATACAAAATGAGAGAAGAGAGAAAAAAGATAGAGATAGAGATATAAAGATATAGAGAAAGAAATAGAGAGATAAGAGGGAGACAAAGAGATATAGAGAGATAAAAAGAGAGATATAGATATGGAGATAGAGGTAGATATATAGAGGAATAAAGAGAGAGTGAGACAAATAGAAAGAGATGAGAAGAGAGATAAAGAAAGAGCAAGAGGAAAAAGAGAAGAGGAGATACATAGATAGATATAGTCACAGAGGGAGATAAAGAGATGAAATAAAGATAAATGAAGACACAAAAATATATAGAAGGTAGAGATAAAGAGGTAAAGGGGGAGAGAGGGGGAGATAAATAGGGATAGCAAAAGAGAGTAAGGAGAGAGATATGGAGAGGGGAAGAGATGAGAGAATAGAGAAACATATAGAGGTAGAGAGAAAGACATATATAGATAAATAGGGTAGAGAGAGGAGAGAGATCAAGAGATAATGAGAAACATATATAGAGAGAGAGATAGAGATATAGAAATATTTTCTCTGATCTTATATATATCCTCTCTCTACCTCTCTCTATATATATCCACTTTAATCTCCCTCTCTACCTCTATACCTTTCTATATCTTTCTATCCCCCATATATTCTCCCTCTTTTGTCTTCCCATTTTATATCTCTATTTCTCTCCATATCCATATCCATCTCTATCTCTATCTTCCTTTCTATCTCTCTCTCTCTCTCTCTCTCTCTCTCTCTCTCTCTCTCTCTCTCTCTCTCTTTCTCTCCCTTATATCTTTCTTAATATATATATAAATATATCTCCACCTATCACTCTCTCTTTGTGTATCTCTCTACTTCTCTATCCACTCTATATTTCTCTCCCTCTCTCTCTCTCTCCTTATATATATATATATATATCTATCTCAATCTCTCTCTCTCTCTCTCTCACACACACACACACACACTCCCTATTTCTCCTAAATTTATCTATATATATTTCTCTCTCTCTCACACACACTCCCTCTTTCTCCTAAATTTATCTGTATATATTTCTCTTGAACTCTCTCACACACACTCCTTATTTCTCCTAAATTTATCTATATATATTTCTCACTCTTTCACACATAGTCCCTATTTTTCCCTCCCTCTATCTACCTCTCCCCCCTCTATCTCTCTTTCTCTATCTCTATTACTTATCGCCTCCTTTATCTCTCACTCTTCCCCCCTCTATCTCTATCTTCCCATCTCTCCCTCTCCCTCACTCTTTATATCTCATTATCTCTATCTCTCTCACTTATTCACTCAATCTCTCCGTCCATCTCTCCTACTCTCTCTATATCCCTCTCTACCTCTCTCTATATATCACTTCCTATATCTTTATCTTACTCCCTCCAACTGCCCCTCTTTCATTGTCTCCCTCTTTTTGTCTCTATTTATCACTCTCCCTCTTTGTCTCTCCTTCCATCTCTCCCTCTATATATTTATCTCTCAGTCTTTGTCTTTGACTCTCTATATCTCACCCCCTCTATCTTTCCCTAGTTGTATAGATATCTCTCCATCTCTCCTTTCTATCCCTATATCTCCCTCTTTCTATCTCTCTCTCTCCCTCTCTCCCCCTCTCTCCCTATCACTCCTTTCTATATCTCTATACTTCTCTCTCCTATCTCCTCCATTTTTCTCCTTTCTCTTCCTCCCTCTCTATATATTTATACATAACTATCGCCCTCTCTCTCTCTCTCTCTTATGCACACACACACACACTCCTTGTTTCTCCCTACCTATCTCCACCTCTATCTCTATATCTATCTCTTTACCTCTCTATCTCTATCTCTCCATATTTCTTCTTTCATCACTCCCTCTATCTCTATCTTATTATCTCTCCATGTCTCTCTACCCCTATATCTTTCCATCTCTACCTCTTATATATATCACTCCCTCTATTGTTGTATTTCTATCTCTTCCTCTCTCATTCTCTCCCTCTCTCTCTCTCTCTCTCTCCCTTTCTCTCCATCTCTATATATTTACATCTTCCATCTCTATCCCTCTATCGTCTCTTTTTATTTATCTCCCTCCTCTCCATATCCCTCTCCTTCATCTCCATCTCCATTTCCATTTCCATTTCCATCTCCATCTCCATCTCTATCTCTATCTCCTTACCCCTTTGTCTCTCTCTTGCTCTTCCCCTTATATCTCTCCCTCTTTCCATCACTACCTCTCCCTCTCTCTCCCTCTCTCCCTATTTGAAGCATAACATGAGCCTATTGGTAATGGAGCTTGATTATCTTCCTGATCTAGAGGTTTTGTTTTAGTTGTGTGTAGATCCTTGTAATTGGAAGCACAATTGATTTCAAGTTGTCACTTATTCATTGAAATTTGAGACTTTTGTTGCACAAACAACATCATTTTCTAAATGGACTATCAATTGACCTCATGTATATCATGTATACTACACAAATGTATACAAGTAATAAATGAGAATTTTCCCAAATTTACCTTCCACACATCTTCGGCATACACATTGCACACCAATGTGCGAATGCTAGTAAAAAAAATGTTAGATAAACCACCCACACCATAAATAATTGACAGACCGGATGAGGACCTGCCCTAAAGATTAAACAAGAAGTAAAGTGAAACAGGCTTTAAAACATTAAGAAAAGCCGTCAAATCATAAAAAGATAACTAATTTGTACTCGTGCTTTAAAAAGCTTAGTAGAAATCCATATAAGAAAGAAAAGTGTTGAACGCGGGCAGTACGAACGAGTAAAGTTGATACAGAGATTAGAGGCTCAAATTTCCTGTCACTCCCTAAAATAAATCTTCACCTTGCATACCGGAAGTTCGAGGTTGCTCAGTGATCTAATTAGGTGGTGCAAATGGGAGGAATGAATTCAGAATTGCAACCCGCGATAGAAGCGTTGGTATCGGGAAACACAGTGTGCTTTTCCAACGCCACAACCTTCCCCTCTTTTGTTACCCGCACCGGGAAAGGCAAAAGATGGCCGGGGAGATCAATTATTTCTTCACCCACAAAAAGATCCCACGCTTGTTCAGCAATGCCGCGCACCATCCTCACGCATTCCTGATTCTCCGGTTGGAGATATTCGTGCCTTAGCCCACCATTTTGCCTGGCAAAGTGTTCATACCACAGCGACATGCGATACCCGAATATCTGACCCCGCGACGGACGGCTGCCGTCTTCGCTGTTTATGTGGTGGGGTTGATAACTTCCCTGTGCTATCTCTGTGTCTCTTGCTCCGTCCATCGATCTCTGGTTCAGATTGGCCGACCCCATTATTACGTATTCGTCGTCCACTGTGACACACAACCAAACAACTCATTAAGTTAAATAAAAGAAAATGGAATTAAGTTAAATGAAAGAAAATGGAAGTAATGATAGGAAAATATCATATTTGGATAATTGACAGATGGAAGAGGAAAAAAATCATTATTTATTCGTTCTCCACTGTAACATACAACCAAATTACTCATTAAGTTAAATGAAAGAAAATGGAAATAATGATTGAAATAAATCATATTTAGATAATTGACAGTGGGAAGAGGGAAAAAATCATTACTTATTCGCGTGCACTGTAACACACAACCAAACTACTCATTTAGCTAAATGAAAGAAAATGGAAGTAATGATAGAAAGAAATCATATTTGGATAATTGACAGTTGGAAGAGAAAAAAATCATTATTATTCATCATCCACTGTAACACACAACCAAACTATTCATTAAGCTAAATGAAAGAAAATGAAAGTAATGATTGAAATAAATTGAGTTTCCACAGTCTAATAATTATCTTATATCATTTTTCTAATTTAATTGTGTAAGCTTTGCTTTGCATTCAATTGAAGAAGAAAAAATCATTTCTTTCTCCTCCAGCTGTATATTATTCTGATAATAGATCATAAAGGAGAGAAATTTCAACTCTTTATTATCCTGATAATAAAACCCTGAAGCTTGAAAAACAAATATTTCACAATTGAATTAAAAATGCATTTACCAATCATAAGCTTTGCATGGACATAGATCATAAACCTCCTGTTCAGCTGGGCATTCCAATAATCGGTGCCCTTTTTTGGAGTCTCAGGAGCCACATATTCACCTGGTCGTTTTGTTTCCCTATTTCCCAAGCAAAAGAAGTTGAGATAGTCGGTAGGAAGGGCCGTGCTCTTTTCCTCTCTCAGTGCCTCCCCGATCATTGCATACATCATTTCTATGGTTTTCCGGTTCCAATGCAGCATTGCCTGCACCGTTTGGCCGGACTTTGCATCCTTTATTTCTGTGGTGTTCAAATCCACAATTGCCTGCACTATATCGCGGTACTCAGGAATCCCCTCGGGCCACATGGGAGTCACCACATACACGGCAAATCTCTCCTTGGCCCGGATCTTGCTCACTATTTTAAGGGCAATCTCAATGGGAACAAGATGCAGGCACCCGCAGTCTTGATCTTTGTCCCACGATTCACAGCTGCCGAAAAAATACTGGTTTTCAATGTAAATAAAGTTCCTCGCCCGGCGGATGGCTTGAACATAAGCACAGTGGATGCTCTGATCTACTACTTGGTCTTTTACTGTCACAAGCCCACTTTGATTTTCGTTAAATCCCTTAACTGAGCCGTCGTCTATGGACCGGAAGATCTGCACATTCCAGGCCTCTTGGCCATCTGGCATGACGAAATGAGTCATTTGGCGTATATCAGCAAGCAGGCTCGGATCGGCCTGGTTGGTCCATCGGTCAGTAAAATTAGTGACAACATCCAACGCTGCAGGGCCTTCAATTTTGGAGTGCGTGTCATGCCATGGCTCTCGAGGTCCCCCGTGGCGAAGATCTGCTCCATCGAAATTATTCTGAACAAAATCATCCTTGAAAACAGTGTCTAAATCCCCAAACAGGGTATGCTTCTCTGTATCGTATCTTCCATTCGTGAGATCTATTCCTCCCACAAAGCTCACCACATGGAGGTTCGTCGACCCCTCTTCAGTGGGTGCATCCAAGCTCACAGTTTTCTGATGGTGGGTAAACTGGAGCATCTCTAAACTCTCCACGAAGCTCTGAGAGCGGTCTGAGTTTCTGGGAGACAGAACACAGTGCACATTGCTGTCCTTGAAATACTCGAAGGTCTTGTCGCAATGGGTTTCCATTACATCAAACAAGTCCTGCCATATTAAGACCAAAACCCTAACTCCCTGATCCGCCTTTTTCTTGAGAAGCTCCCCAAGAGTGACCCCTTGCGCTCCATCTATCATACGCTCCCTGTCCCTCACAAGAGTCAACTCGGTGTACACCGACCACCCAGCAATGTAGATAAACACCTGGGCTCCATTAATGTAGTCATACATCTCCTCCCATAATCTCGGAGGGCTGTATAAGCCTCCTCCATGCAGTTCAGTCCTGGGTCGGAACTGCCGAGACAGATGCGTATTTTGATACAGAGTAACCATGCAGCCATTTCTCTGTTTGAAATACACATTCTCAACTCCAGCAAAGTCTCTGTCTCGAATCCCAGCACCCCAATGTGGATCTTCCGTCACATCACTGAACTGCAGGCGAATCTGAATCTGAGCATTCTTAAGCTTCTCACTAAAATGTTCGTTATACAAGTCATACCAGCCTTCAATAACTCTGCCGCTGAGAATCTCCGAAATGGGAATTCTGGTCCTTCCTATAACTTCTGCACAGTCAGGCAACTGGTTCTCAATACTAATCACCGCATACTCGCACGATGTATACGCACAAAGTACATGGAAAGTCTCGTTCCAGGCGGGGCTATCTTGATCGTCCTCTACAACTCTGCTGCTTGCAATTCTCGCAATTCCAAAATCTATGGTGGTATAGAATTTATGATGGCACGACTCCTCGTGATGGACTTCTTTAATCTCTTCCACTGTCTGCATTCAAATTTCATATGTCAAATCCTCTACCTAAATCTCAAGCACAAGAATGCCATGGAGATTCCAAAAATAAAATAAAAAGATGGTTTATACTTGATTAGAGTAGTATTATCTTCAAATTCGAAAGCTTCTCGATTTGACTGCGTAGACAAATCATATTTTATGATCTCAGACACTGATGGAAAAATGTTTAAGCAGTCAACTTTTCAGAATATGATTCAAAATGTTTCAATCAACGTTTCAGATCAAAAAATTGATGGAACAATAGTTTTAAAGCGATCAAAATCCAAAAAAAATCAAATTTAATATGAACTTTACCTTTGTTATAACTGACAAAAATCAACAAAACGTTCGGGATCCAAAAAAATCAAAATCCAAGAACTTTCTAATTCAATAACATGAACTGTAAAATTTTAATGTCTTTATTTTTAACTTCATTATAACAGCAAAAAAATCAATAGAAACATTTCGGATCTGAAAAATTGATGGAAAAATATTTACACAATTGAACTCAAAGTTCAAAAACTTTCAATAAAAATTTAATGTCCTTAATTTTTACCTCCGTAACTGAAGGTAGATGCCTGGCTTGGAATATAGTGGCATGAAGTGTACCATGAATTACATTGGATGCCATTATAGATCTTCTGAACAATCAATCACTTGAAGCTTGTGGCCACAGTGGGTAAGGAATGGATTTATATAGCAGCTACTTTATGCTTTACACAGTGGTTTAATGCTTTACAGCTAATCCACTATCTAAAGCGCACTGCAAGATTCCAGATCGTGCTATGATTTTTTATGGTAGTATCTAAACATTTGAGAGATTGTGGTCCTGCAGGAACGGATGAGGGAGTCACTCTGTAACACTGTTGAGTACGTAACAGATATTTGAATAGTTTGGTAATGTGACGTAATAGTACAATTCACAGAATGAAAAAGCCATAATTCACATAAACCTTCCCTAGGTACATCAAGTGTATTAGTGCTCACCACATGGATGAAGATAGAATCTTACAAACTCAAGTGACTTTTCCCATGAAGGGATTTTCAGATGGGAAAAGTCACTTAAGTTTGTAGGATTCTATCTTCATTATTGTGGTGAGCATTAATACATTTTATTTTTTATGTAATTATAGCTTTATTTAATACAAAAAGTGATTTTTTCATGATTATATTGTCATGCTGACATTCTCATGACTTAAGGTGATGAGGTCTAAGTTGGGATTCACCAAAAATACCCTAGACCGTTCAATCTATTTATCTTTTTTTCTTTTTCCTAATCAAATATTTTATGGTTGGTAATATGGTATAATAGATTGAGAGTGGGAGAGGGTCAAACAAAAGGAAGATCATTGAATTTCGAGAAGAGTTTCATAATCTGTGCTAAATTTTTTATAATAATAATGTTTTAGAGGGGAAATGCTAGATTTTAAATTTTTTTTTTTATTTGAGTGGATATTTTTAATATATAATTTTAGTTTGTCATTTAGTGTTTATATATATATATGAGAATTTGTATTGCTTAATTTTCATTAGTTTGTTTATCTTGGATTATATTATATCTATTGATTGTGTTCTTTGTACATGATTATGGGTTACATCATATCCTCTTTTTTTCAACTTTTAAGGACGATAATATTATGATTTGAATGCTACTTTTTGGTGTGGGCACCAAAAATTTCAATTATGCATATAAGGTTATGTATATGAAGGTTGACAATATTATTATTTGATTGTTACTTTTTGGTGTCGGCAATAAAAGTTTGAATTATGCAAATAGGATTGTGTATATGAAGGTTGGCAATATTATTATTTGATTGTTACTCACTACTACATAAAGCCCCCTTTTAAGACATTAATTTAAGACGAAATATTAATTTTGTCTTCAATACATTTTTAAACTTTTAATTGTCTTAAATCAAGACAATAAAAAATAAATAAATAAATAAATTTAAAATTAATTTTTATTTCCCTGTTTTTTTCATTTTCCCTCCCTCAATATTTGCCATGCATTTTCGACATGCATTTTCCTTTTTTTATGAAGCTTCTTCTTTGAATAACTCGCAGAGTAAGCCACAACCATCCAGAACAAACAAACATAACATGAGAAGAATCAAAGAATAGGAACAAAAGAATAGAAGCATGAGGAACAAAGGCACGACATAGTGGGCACAGAGAAAATGAATAGCACAGGAAGCACAACAAATGGGGTTTTCCAATAATGACAAGGGGCTTTTTAGAAAATCAAAAGAGCAAAGCTCAGAGCAAGTCACAAGTCCATGATCTTTGGCAAGTGGTAACAATAAAGCTTCTACGAAGGGCCTTTCAGAAACACACTAGGTGTGCCCCATGTTTTTTTCTTTTTGTTATGTTTCTCATCCCAATGTTTATAACCTAGAAAGTAATAGACATTAATTCACAATTCTCTGCATGTTTAACCATTCATTAGATTAAATTAAACACCAACGCTAGTTGCAAAATAGAGACTTCTAGGGTTTACATGAACAATCAATTCCCAATATTTATATAGCCTAATCTGTTAAAATAAATGTTGTCTCCATGTGGTAGTTTGGTGGCCCTAACACTGTTTGGGCCTCAACTGTTGACGTCTTCGGTACAGTGCTTTAAGCACATGATTCAATGTAGGGATTCTTTTCAATAGTGTCCATTTAGTAAAATCTGCATGCCTGCTACATTACTTTACTAGACAAAGCCTATAAGAACAAAAACAAGATAGCTGCTTAGTTTTCAGGTTATTAATCTAATGCAATTTATCTCATATTGCAGATAGAAAATGAGTATGGAAATGTTGCTGGACCTTATGGAGAAGCAGACAAGCAATATGTAAAATGGGCAGCATCCACAGTTGTTGGTCTAGACACAAGAGTCCCTCGGGTGATGTGTCAACAAGAAGATGCTCCTAATCCAGTCGTGAGTATATTTTTAACCTCTTTGGTTTGTGCTTATATCAAGCTACTTTTGCAAGCATCTTATTTACAGGCTATTGTGATCATAGTAATAATTTGTGTGTAGACTATTTTATTCTGGCAGTTATGATATATACTTTTGATACTCATGTCTTGAATTTGGTAAAACACATAGGGCAAGACCATAGTAAAAAATAGAAAAGACATTTACAAAATTATTCTGCCATAGAGTTCTCTGTGAGCATTGCATTAGAAACTAAATAATGTTTTTGTCCTTGAGCTTTTGCATTTGCAGATCAACACTTGTAATGGGTTCTACTTTGATGTGTTTACTCCAAATTCTCCAAGCAAGCCCAAAATGTGGACAGAAAACTGGAGTGGTTGGTAGCATACTCATCTGGTTAGAACCTGTATTTTTAGGGAAAATGAATCAAGAAAAGTGTAGAATATTTCAAGGTCTTGCAGGAAAGCTATTTATAGCTGCCTTATGTGCACACGTTTGTATTTGACTTATATATATATATATGCAAACTCCTAAAATATTGTATACATATTTATTTGTCAATTTATTGGTAGGTTTCTATCATTTGGGAGTCGTGTTCCTTATAGGCCTATAGAGGACCTTGCTTTTGTTGTTGCACGGTTTTACCAAAGGGGGGGCACATTTCAGAATTATTGTATGGTATGCTTGTTTCATATAGTGAATTTATATGCTTTAATACTACGGCTTTTATTCTTCTATTAAAACATAGATATATTCTATTTAAATAATATATTCTAGACATGGAAGGTACCACAGGACAAAAATAACATACACAACATGTTTCTGTGTTCGCAGTATCATGGTAGAACAAACTTTGGTCGCACAACAGGAGGTCACTTCATTGCTACAAGTTATGATTATGATGCTCCTATCAATGAATATGGTAAATACTAAAATATTGAATTATACATGTTCTATATCATCAAGGTGTTTGCAAAAGGTTACTAGGATATATGATTGTGTGAAAATCTTTTGTTTCTTTGTATCTGCTAATTGGATAGCAAAATGATTCTTGTATAGAATTGTCTTTGAAAATGAAATTAATGCAACTGACCAACATAGGTTGCACATTTGTTCTACTATAACTAACAGTTATCTCAGCAACATGAACCATAGTAGCAAAAATCTTTCTTGGGAGTAAATCAACAAACCAATAGAAAAATATTTTTTCAATTAGTCAAGGAAAAATTGTTTTAGGATTAGAGATAAACCCTCAACCTTCACTATATCAATCGAATTTAAAGAGCCTAAAATTCAGTGAGAAGAAGGCTTGCCATTGTTCAACCTCACTCTGTCATTAAAATATTCTGTCAATCAACCCTTGGTGTAATTGGTATGAAAGCTGCTATTACTCACCTCACTCTATTATTCAGATATTGTCTCAAATTCAATCAAGCCTTCACATAAATTGATTGATTCTGCCAATTTGTTATTGAAGGCACATTAAAGCAACCTAATCCTAAAAATATACTGAATTTAGCAATAACAATGCAAACATCAGAAGTTATAACCAAGAAATTCTTGTTGCTGCATATCTATTTCCAAAGCCTGTAGTCTAGGAAAGCTATTCTTGTTGCTGCAAATAACACTATGTTTGTGCATTGAAATTAATGACAGCCGTGGAGATATAATTTTTCTAATATTTTTCTTTGGCATATTTTACAATCAAGATGAAAGCTTTCCTTATTTCTGAAGCACTTTAGTTCAGGAAAAATTCCTATGTTTGTTTAAGGCATGCTCTAAAAAACTGCTTTCTAGAAATTTATATGAATTGAATCTTACAAAATAATTTCTAACATTTAGAGAATTGGACTGGCTGCAATGGCAAGTACTGCACCTTTTTTATTATATCTTTCCAATAATTATAAGTGGACATTAATTATTTTCAATTTAGATTTACCACATGCATTCTTTCTTTTCAAATCATGGATTTTGAATCAACATTGGTCTGTTTCCAGGGAAAAAGAAAATTCCTATTATAATTTTAATTTTTAAATGTGTAGAGTTGTATAGATCTTATTTGTAATCAACTACCATTCTTACTTGACATGGTTGTGTTTATACAATTTTATACAGGGAAACTGGGCAATAGTAGAAATTCAATTTGTAGATTACATTTTCCCTTTATTTGACCAGGTAGTTAATATATCACAGTTCTACAACTTAAGATGTTAATTCCTTAGCTGAGGAAATTGGAAACTAAAATATGTCTAACTTTAAAGATTACTTTTGTACACTCACAAACATGCAATTATTTTGAAAAGCCAAATATGATAGCAAAAGTAGAAATGGAACTCAATTACCTTGGTTGAAGACATAAAAAATAGACAAAAACTTGCAAAGATTAAAAAATTGTAATATTAATAAAAATAGAGGACTGATTTTGTTATTTCATGTCAAATATAGTGCATAAAGATAAAAATAAAGAGTGCAAGCTGCTATAGAAGTGAAGTGAACCAAATTTTGATGCTGCCATAGTCAAGTTTCAATCTAATGCTTTGTCAAGTAAGAAGAATGGGTTGCACCATAACCGAAATTCCATTATAAAAAAGCAACACATATTATTTGTTATATACAAGTTATTTAGCATTACCAGTTTTTATGTAGTCAATTCCTTATTGGCCACACTTCAGAGGAAAGAGCAACCTCTGGATATTTCATATGTGCTTTAGGTGCCAAACTTGTCACACCACAGCCTTCCTGATTCAGATATTTACATAATGATTAGGGTGATAGCATAAGTCCTTTGTATTTAACACCCAGTGTTGTTACACCGTAGGATGTTCTTGGTTCAGACATTTACTTAAGGTGAATGTCTCTATGCTCTGTAACATACGATAAATTTGAATCATGAACTTGAAGAGAAATTACCAGATTTCTTCTTTTCTGCAAATAAATAGGCAATTCAAAGTGAGTACACATATTTGGATCTTATAAAAAGAGACTCAATAAGTTGTGAAAGTATACAAGAGGTGGGAAGAACATATACTATGATTTGAGAGATGGATCCTTAATTGATAGCCAATGTGGGTCTAAATATTTGACGTTGTAACTCTAATGTGCACCATCCTGTCTGGACAACTTTACAGCTCAATTAGAGCCATTTCATCCTGCCTCTAGTGGAAATGAATCCAATTTTTCCTACTTTTTGTATGGTCATAGACGATGGCAGTGAAGTCTACAATTAACCCATGAACTTCTGAGTACTATGTCTAATGGTATAAGGTCTTGAAAAGGGGAATGCATGTTGAGACACCAATTATAAATTCCACTAAAATTGAGGGGGTACTATTCAAAAAAATCGAACCCTGAGATAACTGAAAATGGTTTGGTCCATCACATTTTCTTTTCAAAAATTGTATTCCCAATGAAAACCATTTCTTTTTCCCAAAAAGGATAAAGCCATCCAACTTTTAAAGATTCTCAGTTTGCATAACCTGAATAGTCTATTAGGCAATTAGATGCTTTCAATTTTTAAAAGATAAAATAGTTAAATACAAAGAGATTGCCACTGTTAGAATTGAGTTTGATAGACCTAGAGTCCATGAACAAACTATTGACCTCTCTGGATTTACATTACTTCAACTTTGGGTTATTAATAATAACATAAAATGAGATTTTCCATTTATATTAAAGAATGTAATTTCAATTAAACAATGAATTAAGATTAAAATTAAAGAACAAATGTGAATAAAATTGTAAGTTTAGATTATTTAGATACTAATATCTTTATTTTCAAATAGCAGGCTACAATATTATGAGGGAACAACATCACAATCAAAAGTTGATCCTCAACTGCGCTGTCATAAATTGAGGGGAGCTATCTGATTCAATTGAACTTATAAAAAATTCTAAATCTTGATAAATGACATAATTATAAAACATACCATTATCGTCACCAATTAAACTCAACCGATTGAATTCCAACCCAACTAAATATCTGATTCAAAATTACAATTTCTCAACCACTAAGCAGTGGCACATGCACCACATCCAGTGTACTGGTAAGTTTTTTTATTGATCACATGGACCATAGGATGTATAGTTAAGCCTTTTGTCATAAATATGAACTAAATAGAAAGTTGTATTCTTGTCAAACATATAATATTTCTTAACTGGAAGATTAATATAATAAGTAGCATGCACAACTTGCACTATAGCATGCACTATCTTTCATCCTCTTTTGGAATTTGAATCTCTTGTACAGGTGTGTCCTTGGTAAGAATATAAATTCTTCATGAAGTGTGCACCTCAACCCTATGTTTTTCCTCATAGGTACATTCTTGTGAAAGTTACCTTTGATTTTGTCTCCTTTGCATCGAAGTGCATTCTTGATCTTAGTCTTAGCAATTTTTGCCATTAAGAACTTCTTTCTTACACCATGATGAATTTTTTCAAGGGCCTTCTTTTATGATCTTGCAAACATTTAAAGAACAACTAGGATAGCAAGACAAAGCAGACTAGACAAGACCTAGAACATAGTTACAATTAAGAAAAA
This sequence comes from Sequoia sempervirens, assembly GCA_007258455.2. Taxonomy (NCBI): domain Eukaryota; kingdom Viridiplantae; phylum Streptophyta; class Pinopsida; order Cupressales; family Cupressaceae; genus Sequoia; species Sequoia sempervirens. Next base: position 93,246 of record VDFB02369560.1, on the reverse strand, counting down.
AAATATAATTTTTTTTACTAAATATTAAATCTAGTTCAAAGGGAAATTGAACCAAATCCAATAGAATTTGTTGATTCTGCTGGTTAATAATAAATATCCCATGTACATGTTAATTAAACTTCAAATTTGATAAAAACATGCTTATATTTAACTTAAAATTTATAACATTTAAATAAATATTGTTCCTGCACCATCTTTATTTGATGGTTATCATTGAGCTGATTTCTTGCAACCTGATTAGGAAAATGTATTTTGAGCAAGGGCTTGAAACCTTGGGTCTTTGTGGCCAAGATTATTTGTTAGTCATTTATGACAATCAGTTCATTGCTTGACATCATGTTTTTCTGTTGAAATTAATTCCTTTTATTTGTTGCTCTGTTAGTGTTTGAATCCCTGCATTGAGAATGGTATTGGCATGGTGTGATGGTTTATAGGTGGCATTGTTGTTCTTACCACCAAGGTTCAAACCCCATTGGGGTGGTATTGTTGAATGGTTGTATTCTAGTTCATAGCTCCAGTCAAAAGTGTTTACCCCTTGAATAATAATAATAAAAAAATCCCTGCATTGAGAACAAAATTAAACTATTGAGAAGACTACATCTTGTCTTACACTAGTTTATCTTTTCAGACTGGTCTGTTGCACTTATTTATATGACTTTCATTTTTTTGATTGAGTATAGCTTGTTTGTTTATGAGTGAAAGTGGTCTCATTTAGATCAATTAATATTATTTTTGTGTACCATCATAATTAAGTGAAATTTCAAATCTGGACTGAAATGAAGTTGAACCTTAGAGCTTGAATACACGCATTGAAACCTTCCTTATAATTTTCTTGTACAGGGTAGAAGGATTAGCTAAGTGTTGTGTAATCCTTGATTTTATTATGAGTATGAAGCCTTGGGATACAATAATTTATTAATAAAAATGGTAAATGAAAAAAATAATAATAAATGAATAAATAAGATTTATTTCTCATTTTCTTTTGGGGGTTGGTTCAGGCTTTAAGAATAGGGTTTCTTAATAATATTATTACTTTGTAGTAACTATATATAAAGAGTTTATAGAGTGTTATAAATTGTAAGGGCAATATTGATTGCCACTGTTTATTAAATAAATCTCTACCTTTTGATTTGACTGTCATATTTGAAGCCTTCTTTGTTAAAACGCATGACTACCCCTTATCTTTTGGATACTCCCTTAAGACAATTATGACTATCCATTAGAAAGTTTTTGAAGAGGAGCACCCATGATTGGTGACTACCTTCGTTTCATAGATCTCGTTAAAGTGACTGTCCTTGACATTCTTGCTTTCTCTTTCCATGGATGGTTGTGTTTTCTCTCTTGATGACTGTCCATGAAGGTCATCTATTGTCCTTTTACATCTCCACAGATCTTGGCTGCTTTCATTCCCTCACAATGTGCATCTGTCCTTAACCCCTTTGTGACATGTGGTGACTATCTCTTGACCTTATTACAGACCTGCCATTGTCTTTAAGGATTGGTGATTGTCAACTTGGAATTTATCTCACCCTCTGTTAATTACATTGGAAGATTTGATATACTTGCTTCTTGCCTGCCTTTAATTCACTGTCCTTAATCATGATTGGTTGTCCTTTACTTGTCATGCACCATTTATTTTTCCATTTTAATCTCTGCCCTTTTGGACTGCTGATGTCCTCTACATTTTAATTTGTGTCCTTAACATGAATATTTGATGGAAACCTAATAATTAAGGGTCGCTCCCTATCACCTCTTCCCTACTGTCATGCATTGGCTGTCCATTTTAATCTCTCTCCATGATTGTCACAACACAGTCATAAATGTCATTGATTATACTTCAATGTGATGCATTGTTTTGTCTTTCTTGCAACGAAGGATTTCCCCTGCTCCTCATTACAGTATAAGAAAACTATATCTTCCAACTCACCTCTTATTAGATAAGAAAATATCTGTGCTTGGTGAGATTACCATGTCTCTAGGCACAAATAACCACAGGGAAGTAGCTTAATGTTTTATCTGACTTCAAAGGCATCATACGCATACACAACAATTTGTAATTTACATAAATTCTAGTCATTTGATTGGGTGTCTTCACGAGTGACCTAGTATGGATGTTATTTTCTGGATAAGATCACATAAAAGAGCCTCTGTAGTTTGTCCAGAAAACTCACATATGTGGATGTGATTCTCACTGATTTACCAAATTTATTTTATTAATTAGTAAGTGAATCTCCATTCATCATCAATCATACATCTCAAATTTTATTTGGTGGATAGTTAAATTTTCATATGTTGCAATGGTTGGTTGCAACTGAATTCATGTGTATTTAAAGGTAAAGCATTCATGTTGAACTATATCATTCTAAGTCTTAGGAAAAATATGGTGAAGATGACCAACTGGGTCATGTTATTTCACATACCAATCTGAGAGTTGAGTATAAAGTGAAAAGAAGTTCTAGCTACATTTACAGTAACTGAGAAACTAATTATTAGTAAATGTAAAACTCCTTTTGGTGATCTAATTGATGAGCATTAGAAGGAAGATTTGGGAACAAAACTAGTAATAAGATAACTTGAACACTGCTTCACTAGTTATAGAGAAGTGGCTATTTTCATAGATCCAAAATTTGATCACAGTGAATCTCCTTTCTTAATACATGTTTTTTTGTGGTTACTCCTTTCTCATTTTAAGTAAAAAACTACATTTTCAGACGTCTGATGTAAATATTGTATTTTTTTCTCTTGTTATGGTGTTTAATCCATCATTTCATTAGCTTCTTTTGTGTTGCATGTTTTTATGTTGTTATGATAGGTTGTCAATGAGTGTAATGATGCTGAACAATGGCTTAACGACAAAAGGAAACGACAAGATCTTTTACCAAAGCATGTCAACCCTATTTTCTTGGCTTCTGACATGAAATGAAAAGCTGAGACCTTTGATTAGTATGTATTCTTTTTCTCAATCTGTGTATAACATCTTGCCAAGTATTTTCGAACATTATAATTAATGGATTAGGATATTTATTCATTTTAAGGAAAGAGGTGGAATGCCATTGTTGTAACTATTGCCATGATCAACCATTGCATGATTGAGAGGTTCTTTATCCAAAGGAAAAATTACTCCAATGAGATCAGGGATGGATGGAAGTGATCCTCCTCTTGAGGCTGATTGTTAAAAAGCTGCAAAAGCAGATTTGTCAGAGCTTGCTTTCTTTCAAGACCTTGTGTAAACTTTATAATGCCATATCTCTTTAATTCTTGGCGGGAGGAGGCACAATCGGTCTCCCTGCTACAAAGTCAACTTTTCTTTTTTCTCTGTCTAGCATGCCAGTTGTTTCTCTCCAATGTGCATAAATTTTCTTTAGGGTGAATGCAAAGCATCTTAGACTATCCATTATTTTTTCTTGTTCCTACTCATGCCCCATGGTGGGTGCCAAAAACTTAGCTTTTAATTTGCCATTTTCTGAACAACTCATACTAGAACAGTGTGTGAGTAAATTCCTCTCTTCAATTAGAGGAAGCCACATTGGTCCAACATGAGTAAAGAAGGTCTTCGTGAAGTCCATTAAGAAGATGTACAACTAAGAGGAAGCCACATAGTTTTAACATGAGTGAACCAGATTTGTAAAACTAAAGGGTTACATGAGTTTGACAAAGATAGATAGGGAGACTTTGGTGCAAGAGAACCCAGAATGTTGGTGGCAGCTGTATGAGCTTCCATTGTTGATACACACACTGGCCATTTCATATCATAGGTTTGTAGTTCCTTTGCTATTTTGAGGATGTGATGCTATCATCACGACCTCTATATTTAGCCTCTATATGTGCAAAGTGTCTCATTTCTTAGGATTGGTAGGCACAACAAATCACCATCATCTTGCCCAAACTTAGCAGTCATCTTTGGTTATTGTGGCTAACTGCACTCCATAGGTTGTCTTCATGAAGTGGTTGTCATGCTATGCCATCCTCATATTATGTTGTTTGTATACTATTCTTGACTAGCTTGTCTTTCCTCATGCAGGTCAATAGCTATCTACCATAACATATCTCCAATATCAATATGTTGTCTTCCACCTTAGTTACCATGCCTGACTTCATACTATCTATACATCCATCCCCTTGTAGATCATTTATGCAGTAAAGTTATCTACCCTGTCTTTAGGTTGTCTTGAATAGTTAGATCACCCTCATTAGATAACCTCTTTTCCCCTTACACAACATTTATCTCACAAGAGTTGCAAATAGAAGTGGAAAGTTGGGAGTCAGTCCTTCACTCATAATGTATATATCAACCAAATTGATATTTATTATAAGGAAGGTTCCAAGTCTGCAAAACACATCCACATTTACCTTGATATTTCTCTCTCTTTTCACAAACCAAATTAGATTGTCTTCTTTCCATCCTTGATATTTCAATGATTACAAAAACCAGTTTTCTTCCATCTCCACTACAAAAGCCTTGAAATTGTCAATAGGGACATTGATTAAAAGAATTAATCAATTTGTTTTCAATCGATGAATGCCAGCAATTGTACCTCTCTCCATGTACATCTTCATTCCTTTACTTTTTACTACCTTTGTTCTTGATATAGTTGATATATTTTTGGATGTGGTATCAACATCCTCCTTTTCCTTGCACTAGATAGGTAGTGGTGATTGCCTTTTGATGTGGAATGCACATCTTTTCTCACTCTAGATTTGTTGTGTGCATTGCTCTTTGGGATAGAGGGGTAGATACTTTGCATATCTTGGAGATCTAAATAGGTACAAATTACCAGCTTCTTCTCTACTTCTGGAGGATAAATGATATGTGGATGCTAGGAGAGTTGCTAAGAGCCATTCCTTGTGCCCCCAATACTCACCTAGTCCAAGACAAACTTATTTGATTTGAGGGTGGCTCGTTCATGGTGGTGGACATCTTTGTCTCATTGCATTCAGATGCAGATAGGGGTCAACTTTTTGTCTCCAAACAAGTACTCCCTTAGCTTTATCTTCTTTGGTAACACCTCTTTTCACATGGCTTGTAATGTTTGTAATGCTTTCTATTGTATTTACTGACATGTTTAAACTTGTTTTGGGTTCACCTCCACATTTAGTTAGAATCTTTTATTGTTGTGCTTCCAGCTTTTAGCATGTTGAGTCTATTTCTTTTAGATGTTGGAGCTCAATTTCGATGAATTTGCACTTACTACTAGAAATTTTGGTCATTTATGGACATTATTATACTTTCTTTGTAGTTGCTTGAAACAACTTGTAGCTACTGTTGATATCCATGATGTCAAATGTAGACTCAGTTGCCACTGTCCTCCAACCCACACCACTCAATATCTGACTTATGTTTAGCAATGTTCAGATTACAAAGAAGTGTCCAAACTGGTTAAAATGATTCCATTCTAGGGTTCTAGTTGCAAGGTATATTTTCTTATTTTAAAAACTAGTTGTTTAGTGATGGATTCTTAGAGTGCTTTGTCCTTGTCCACTAGTAAGATCTCTATGGTGTCACCGAGGATTACAATTTAGGGTCCCCATTGCTATTCTCTAGAAGATATTTTCAAATAAACACTTGTTGGGTTAATAGTTCATACTTGTGGGAATGAGGAAGTTCGGATCTTTCCTTTCACATGTTTGGCTGCAACTTTGTATAATTATCAGACGTTTATTTTGGATGATGTGTCTTTAGAATTTGTTGTTGGCATTCTTGTAGATGCACTCTAGTCCCACTGAACTATTTAGATCCTTTGCCAACATTATTATAATTTGAATAGAGATTTTCTTATGGTGGGAGGCAAAATTGATTTAGTCATTACTAAGCCATTTGATGTACTCACTTTTATAAAGGTATTGCTATATGGATCTAATACATGACACATTCTTTTCAAAAGAGAAAAAAGATAGAGAAAAAGGTAGGAAAGCATAGTTTTTCTGATTCTTCACATTTCTTGGGTTTGAACTACCTCTTCTTTTGTAGGTCTCATTACAATGTTAACTTGAAAAGAATAGATATTGATGGTACAAATTTGGGAATTGACCCAAAGGTGTTTGAAACTACTGACAAGCAAGTCACAATTATAGATAGTGGTACAACTCTTGCTTATATAATAGAACAATCTTTCAAGCCCTTGATAACTGCGGTATGTGTAATGATTTTTAATGTTTTATTTGTTGATAGAGTGGATAATTACTAATGACCTTAATCTACAGATCATGTTGGCAGAACCAAATTTGGAGTATTTATTGCAAGATGGCCCACATATTCATTTGTTTATGATAGCAGGTAGTTCTTTAGGCCCTTACCCTTTATTGCAAATTTTTAATGTGGTAGCATGCTTAGTTGAAGTGTTTATCCCTTTTACCAACTTAGTCTTGATTTTCATGGTCTCTACGAGAATGAGATCCTTGACCATTTTGAGGGAGGTAGCAATCACTTGATACATCACTCTTGTATTTCATGCATGTTCATTTAAATGACAGTAATGGGGAATGTAGTAACTTGTCAAGGGGGTTTCATGAGGGTTAGACTCTGAATAATACCATTATGGTGCTTTTTCCCTATCACATTGAAATAGCATCTAGGCTTCATGGCTTTTGTCTCATTGTTGAGGCAAACTTTCTTCATTGTCATTGTATTAAGGAATAGTGTTTTGAATTTTGGAACAGTGTACAATGATTTTTTGCAAAGTCTGAATGCAGGGACAATCAAGTAATAATAGGTGGCAGTTTCAATAAATCATGAAGAGGTTATGCCTGGGTGACAGTCCTTTTGGTCAAAACAGGGGCAGTGCTTTAAGGATGTGAGGTTCTTGTGCAATGTTCAAGGGGGTAACAAGTGTGGATATAAATGATGTTAGTATGATTGTGAACCTCAATGAGACCTAAATGCTAATGATAGTCCACTACCTGACACAGTCATCACTATAATGAGGGAAAGCAGTCACCTTCTTAGAGGTGAGAAGATAGTCAAAGAACAACAATGTAAGAAAGTCCGATATCAAGCTTCTAACAACAAATTACAAGGTAGTGTAGACCATATCCTGTTCAGTGATATAGAGTGCAGTGGTAGCTAGATCAAGGAGCAGTTGTAGATTTTCATAAAGGAGTGAGTTAAATAGTATCATAATGAGATCAAATTAGTCACTCTGTGAATACATAATCAAATAAACAAAGGATGAGATTCCTATTAAGGCACAATGGTCATTAATTTGAAGACGACAACAGATCAAATTTTGGGAAAAGGTGCAATCTCATTTCAAAGTATGACAACCTTCACAAGATTCAAGTACACCATATGGAGGTGTTTGTCCTAACACCATGACTTTAGTGCAATAGGGGGCAGAAGATTTTGCTTGGTGGCAATGTTTTGAGCATTGAGAAGACAAGGTTTTGTGACAAGTTTCAAAGGTATATTCACCATGCAATAGTCCTAATAGGAAAAGAGTGTCATGGTTGATATGATTAATGATTTCCCATCATGGTGAAATCACAACTTTTCTACTTGAGAAATTCATTAAGAAAGAGAGATATGAGGGTGTTTTCCTCTGCAGGGTTATCAGTGTTTGTGCAAGGATTGCAAATGCTTTTAGATTGCTTATTTTTAGGATGTGATACCTCTTCACACCAATTATTTTATCCTCAAAAGTTTTATTTTGAGTTATTTCTTTACTATTTTAATTAGAAATCAGATGTGAAGTTTGAGGAGATTTTTTTTAAGGGGGTAATTGCTTGTTTTGGAAGGCAGATATCAGAGTTTGATGACAAGGTCATTTTTTCTGCCAAGGCAACCTTTTCAAGATTGGAAACTCTGCTCAAAGGTCTTGATTTTTGGGGATTTTTGCAAACATTTTGGCCAGAGTAGGTTTCATAATTCATTTTGGAAATAAGTCAGTTTATTTACATCAGCAAATGAAGGTGTCTAAATTTCTCTCTTGCTGTGTGGTAGTTTCTCTTTAGGTTATATTAGAATGGGAGAAGGCTGGGTATCATTTATTATTGTTGGATAGGAAGTGGTCTTGATTTACTAATTAATGTTGTGCAGAGGCTGCTAGGTGCTTAGGTTTGGCTATTAATCTCTTCATGGAGATAAGAAGATTGTCGATGGTTGCAAAACACTGCAAGGTAATTCAATGTTTGAACTAGTTGTGGGATAACCTAATCTTTTGAGGTTGTTAACATTTGACTTTGAACTAGTTTAAGGATTCTTATTCTTAAGATAATATGTTTTGATATGTTGTTAAGACTACAAATTTCTTGGTTGGATGTGATGTACAAGGCATTCATTGCAGAAGCTATATGGTTATTTTGTGAATATCTTTATGATGATTAGGTTATGAGTAAATTTACCTATTTGTTTTAGACATGGATTTTTATTGAAATTCAAAATATTGTTTTCTACAGGAAATTGGTGAAATATATGAAGCTAAAGAAAATTTGGAACTAGCTTTGGAATATTTTGAGTGAGTTGCAGAGCTCTATCGAGGTGAAGAATTTACTAGTACAGCTAACCAGTGCCAACTTAAAGTTGCACAGTTTGCAGCCCAACTTGAGCAGTAAGTTAATATGAAAGAAAAGTTTTTTGGGATCACATATTTTCACTTTTGGGCTATCAAATGACCACAGTGTAGTGGCTACATATAATTGGATATTTTTTGGGGTTTGATTTGTAGATTTATCATTTTCAGTTCATGTGTAGAGACTTGTGGACTTGTGGTTCTTTAAACGAATAATGCAAATGGATTTACTTGTTAAATCTAATATTGATTGCCTGCAGGAAAATTTTGCTTTCACCCTATTGATTATCTTAAAGGAATAATTCAAATCTTTCCAAAATCATATCAAAATCTTAAAAGGCTGTGCTATGCTCAAAGACGATTTGGAAATCATATTGTTCATCAATAAGAAAGTACATGATTTAGTGGATTGTTATAATGAAAGGTTATCAACCTTTGAGAGGACCAAACACAGGCACACAAGAAGAAGAAAGTTCCCACTCTGAAGCAAAATTTTCTAGTCCAGACAATTGAGTCAACTCTTTTTCAAGCTACCTTGCCATGCTCGAAAGAGTTATGCCGGTAGTTGGGTATATTCCACTGGCTTTTAGGAAAATATTAACATTTTCTCTTTCCTAGAAATGAATCATTTTCTCACACCATATTATGATGTACGCGTTTCTCATGATTGTATGAACAGTTTTATAAACTATAAATTAAAAAATACTTATTGGCATTAAATTTATGAATTTGGATTAGGATGCATTATTTTCTTTATTTTTTTATGAACATTATGTTTTGTGTATTCGACAATTGTTCATTGCTCCCAACTTCAAAATCCTTGATAATTTTTGTTATAATTTTCCATCGCATTTGGAAAAATAAAAATAAAAACTCCAACAAATAGGAGGACGACGAGAATTTGAAAACATTGAATGTTGAAAACCACACTAAAAAAATATTTAAAATAAATTGTTTATTTTTTTAATAAATTTTTACATATTGTCTCTACAAAGACTATGTCTTTAATCCCAACTATTGTCTCTAAAGAGACAAAAGTGAAATCGTCTCTAAAGAGACAAAAATACTTTTATTTCATATTGTCTTTATAGAGACAATTTTTAAGACAATACTTCAAGACACTCGCTTAAAGACAATACTTGAGACAATACACAATTTTTTTTTTGGTCTCAAGTTAAGACAATTTACTTGAAAATTGTCTTAAAAATTGTCTTAAATCGCCCCTCTATGTAGTAGTGACTCTTTGGTGTGGACCCCAAAAGTTTGAACTATGAATATAGGGTTGTGCATATGAAGGTTGTCAATATTATTAGTTCTTTTCAAAGAAAGAATATTTATGCATCCATTGCATTCAATTATTTTCATCAATTTAGCTATCATCAAATACAATTAAAAATTTTGAGCAAAAATCCTGGGTGATCCCACAAAGCTAATTTACAATTTCTGGGAGATTATGATTTTTGCTGAAATCACATATTTTTATAAAATATAATGATTTAGGCCTTAAAAAGTTTCATTTAAAGCATTCCAATTGAAGAGGGTTTGATTAAACTACCTTAGATCAAACCCCCTTGAATAGAACCCCGTTAGTTTTAAACCATACCTATAACGAAGCCTCCTTTACACCTATCAAAATGTTGATAAAAAACCGCTTTTGATTTGATTTTTGGGGGATCAAATGAATTCATTTAAAATTTATTTTTTGTAAGTATGTAGTCCTTATTATAAGCTTCCCAAAAAGTATAATTTTAAATAAATTTAATTTAATTATTATATTTATTTTTTTATTTCTTGTGAATGTAGGTTTTTCACCGAAAATCAAGCTCTCTATTTTGCACATGTAGAAAAATAGAATATTATAAAAAAAAAATATTAAAAATTATGAGTGCACTAGATATTGAAGTCCTTGATCCAAAAAAAAGATTTTTTTTTTTATACATACAAGAAAAGTTGTGTTATACGGTCCGTGTACGTCTAAATTGTAATTGGTTTGACTTCGAAACTTGATTAAGGAAAAAATATTCGATAAAACACTATGAAACCAATTGGAAGCACTAGATATTGTAGTTATAAATTATCTAAATTTGAAAAAAATAGAATTTTATCCTTCATAGAAAATAAGTTATGTGTTAGATGGTGAGCGTCACTCCTTAAAAATGGTGTTTATTAAAAAAAACTAGTTTTCGAAGGAGATGGAAAAAAAAGTGCAATCTGATTACAAAAAATTTGAAAAAAAAAAAATTTAGAATCTACAGACAAAATGTCACAAATCACTAGTTTGCATCATCTTCAAATTCCTTACGGTTTAGCCACTATAGGTGCCCCAAAGTGAAGATTTAGTTAGAAAAAATTAGTTCAGTGTCCAGTTTGGCCAAAAATTGTAAACTAGTATTGTGGGATCACCCTCCTACAGTTTATATTTATTTTTTAATTTAAATAACTATAAAAAATTCATTTTTCTTTCTTTCTATTTATTCATATTGGAAAGAGTCAAAGCAATTTTTTTTTTTTTTATTCAAGGGGTAAATGCTTTTGACCGGAGCTATGAATCAGATACAACCATTCAACAATAACACCCCAACGGGGTTTGAACCTTAGTGGCAAGAACAACAATGCCACCTATAAACCATCACACCATGCCAATACCGGCAAAAAAAAATAATATTAAGGTTTGGGCCTTGGTTGTTGGCACTACAGGCAAGAAGCCCCACCAGCTCAACAAGGAGCCTCCCCTTAATAGGAGGGTAAATAACAAACTCCATTGTTGATGCAGTAGAGAGTGACCCTGCGAGGTTTGAACCTTGGTTGTTGGCTCTACAGGCAAGAAGCCCCACCATTTCACCAAAGGGTCGCCCCCTTTTTTTTTTAAATTACATATCTTAATGCATTTAATTCATTGAATCAAATGTCAACTACATGTTAATCCTTGAATTACATGAACACTATTGTATATGCCATAATTTTTGAACTTATTATATACTCTATTAAAAATTCATCTGATCTAAGAATCCTCAATCTTATAGAAATATATTTTTCACCATGCTATATGCCTAAGTGTAGTATAATTTATTTATCTCCTCCATTGAATAACTTCTATGTAATAGCTTAATAAAGATGAGGAACATAATAACAAGTTAGGCACCTATACATTTCTTTCATTCTTATCAGGCTTGCATCAAAATCTTGAATGTTGCTACAAATACCATTACATCAATGAACCCCCAATGTCCTACTTTGCACTAGGTAATATTTTATAAGAAAAAATAATTTATTAACTTTATGTTAAAGGGGATTGTAGTTAGTATTATGCTTGCATTAGTGACATGGGTTGTGTTTATTTAACCCCATTTTTTCTCCTTTGCAAGGTATTATAAGGAGGTTGTAGTTTGAATAGGCTTAGGTTGATCTTAGATTTTGTGCAACACATTGTGTACATTGTGGTTGATGGATTTATAGTAATAATATTATTTGTAGAATGAAAGAAAATTTTCATATTGAAAAATAGTTATATTGAATGGTGTAATCTTTTATTATAAGTCACTCAAAAATTTATAAACATTGTGTAGTTCAATATTGTGTAGTTGGAAATTTTGAAAGCTGATATTATATAGTTATTTTCAAAATTTGAAAATATCGGTGAATCAGCTATTTTGAAACTATTAAGCTAATTACTTATAAGATTTTCTATATTCTGCTTATAGCTTTCAAAAAATTACTCTTGTAATCCATTATTTTATCTGGTCGGCCTATAGCCTTTTATTTAAAAAAAAAAAACTTCTTAAATTTTTTTAGGCTATTGATTATCTAAGGGATAAAATGACGAGCTCTCAATCACTAAGGTTTCAATATTCATCTTGATACTTCTTTTCTTCTCAACTAGGAAGCCAAATATCCCATCATATAGCTATTTGAAGTTTGGGTTCATAAAAATCCAACTATTGGCTATATCCATAAAGCCTCATTAACACAAGGACCATCTAATATTAGGAACATGAGGGTTTCAACCTAGGTGTCAATGAGATAATTACCGCATCCCACCATTGGACTAGTTATACTGACACGAGCATTTATTAATAATTATAAATTTTAAGGATACAATATTTCTGCCATTTTTGAGATTTTTCATGGACCAACTAAGACTTGAACCTAGAACCATCCATTTGTTGCTAGAGTTCTCTACCAATTGAGCGATTGACCCCTATAAGACCATCCCATCTTTGTTCAAAATGTGGATTGTTTTCAACACCCACTTAAGCCACATTAGGTGCTTGGGGCTCCTAGCTTGGTTTGGCTTTGATACCATGTTGAGATTTTTCATGGACCAACTAGGACTCGAACCTAGGACTTCCCATTTGTTGTTGGAGTGCTCTACCAACTAAGCTACTAGCCCCTATTAATGTAGGGAAAATATAGTTGGGTAAGTGGGAAACTATAATTTCAATTTGAATAGAAGGTTCCTTGTGGATGGATATGTTGAATGCACAAGATAACTAAGAGGGGAGATGAATCATTTGTACATTAAAACATCAAACCCTCATTAACAATAAGATCTACATTAATCCTTAAACCCTTAACAACCATCAAACCCTTATCATGCATTAGCAGAAGATAAACATGAGGAACAATAATGCAAATACAACCAAACACACGAGAACACTATATTTACATGGAAAAGCCAAGAAGGGAAAAAACATGAGGATTAGCTCAAAATATAAATTAATTGCAACACTGAATACAATTGGCTCACTGCCAAAGGGCTCATTTCCCAGAAGAAAGAAGGGCTCACTGCCAAAATAGAAAGAAGAAGAAAGAAGAATGTTACAATGAGAAATCCATCTCAAAGAAGAAAAAAGGTTTCACCACTGCTTCACTAGAACATTCACACTCTCTTTGTAGAATGTAGACACCTTCTGCTCACTGCTTCTAGTAGTCTTAGTCATTAAGGCTTACACTACACTTCATACTTTCACACTTCACATCATAATTCACATCACACATACTTCACACACATCATCCTCCATCAACTCAACACACATATATACCATCTTCAACCTTCAAAATAGTTTATAAGGTTGGCTATGCACCTCAAACATGTAAATTCAAATTAGGTCAGACACCAAAATATTCCTATTATGGATATGAATGAAGGAAAACCACATCACTCCTTAACTTAGACCTAAATCCACTCATACACACCACACCACACTTCCACAAACACCAAAGCATATATGCAGTTAGTGTAAACGCCCAAGGTCGGTCAAACTTGTGTTAACACCATTGAACAATTAAGTACATGCTTCCTCAAATCCAAAGACGACTTGTGGACCACACACAAAACTTAAAATGGCATCATGTTCTAGGGTAAAAGCACAAAGTTGTGTCACACTTTCAACCAACTTATCAACACAACATAATTTAAGTATTTCTAACTAAAAATCAATTTTGGTCAAGCATATGATCTAGTAAGATTCATTCTAGCTAAGTTAGATACTTCGACAATTTTCTCAATCAAAATTGTTGGCTAAAAATATATGGAGCACCACTTTAAGTCCAATTTACCAAAAAAATAAAATTATTTGAAAAACTTGAAGTTTCAATAACTCCTACTAATGTAAATAACATTTTTTTAGAACTATAAAAATACCCTTTTGTAGATCCATAATTGTAGTTTTCAAAACTATATTTATTTTATTAGTTTAATTATTATTTATATTTTATATTTTATTTTTTACTAAAAGTAGGTTATCAACACAAAATATTAGATTGATTACCATGCTAAAGAAAAATACTAAAATTTATTAAAAAAATTTGAAAAAATAATGAGGCACTAGATAAAAGAATCTATTTCAAGTTGGTATAATTTTTTTTCCATTTTAGATGAATATTTAATATGAAAGTTGGCGTTTGATGGAAACAATTGTATTTTTATTCACACACATTTTTAATATTTATTTAAAATAATATGTTTATCAAAAAATGAAAAAAATATATCCGTGCACTAGAGTTTCAAGCTATAAATACACAAAAAAATTGAAAGAAAAAAAATAAAATTTACTATAAAAAGTTTGACGTCCCTTGCAACTTCATTTTTCAACATTTTATCAACAACTAAATTATAGTGTTAATTTATTAAAAACTAGTTTAAAATAAATTTAAAAATAAAATAAAAAATACAAACATAAAATATACTAAAAAATACATATTTTACTAGTTTACATCATTTCAAAATTCAAAACATATATGCCACTTTTTAATGATTCAAGTTTAAAAGTTGGATCAGTGTTGTCTATTTCCTTTATAAAGTGTGACACAACTTTGTGCTTTTACTTTCTAATAGTAAGTGCCCTATGGACAAGTGAAATCTATCTTATGTTGATCATCTTTGGCTATCATAATTTGATTGTACCTTGAAAACTCATCCATTAATGATAGCATTCCATGCCTTGCCGTCATATCCACAATCATGTCTATATTGGGAAGACGAAAATCATCCTTAGGGAATGCTTTGTTTAAGTCCCTAAAGTCAGTGTAGATGTAGATACCCCTAGTGGGCTTAGAAATAGGTACAAGTTTTTAAATCCATTCGGGATAATTGATTGGCTATATGAAGCCAGCATCGAGTAGTTTCTATAATTCAAGTTTGACTAGTAATGCGATTTGCAGATGCATCTTTCACAACTTTTGTCTCACTCGTTTCACCCCTAGATAGACTACTAGGTGATGGACTACTACCTCTGGATCAAGACCGGGCATGTCTGCATAGGTCCATGTGAAATTTACCTTTCTTTCTCACAGAAATACAACCAAAAGCTCTTATTCCTCGGTCAGGAGTGACTCTGCATAAAAAGTGATGTGTGGTGTCTCTTTGGTTCCCAAATTGACTGGATTACATTTCTCTGCCAAGACTGCTGATTTTTTCTGATGAATAGCACTAAGGGGAAGATTGAATCCCTCATTCTTTGGTGCCTCAAAGAGGTTTTCACCATCGAATACATCCTTTGTTTTTACTATTTTCAGGTTAGAAAGCACCATAGTGCACGGTTTTCACTTAAAGACCTAGATATTACTCTTAGATTTTCAATTTTATGACTAAGAGATTTAATCATTTCCCCATTGTACGCATGTGTGTCTAGTTCGATGTCAATCCATGCTTTATGATCTCCCTATGGTAGAGTATCATGTAGTCCCATGAATTTCGAGAGAGCCTCATTGTTTTTGAATGTGTCTAAGATTGGTGGTCCTCATTGGTCACAATCTATCAATTGGGGGTAGACAAGCTTAAGTTTAGTGGTTCAGTTACTCGATTCAAAATACATGGTAGTGATCATAAAAAGGGAGCAATCCTCAAATAACATGGGCAGGTCAGTAATGGGATCCCCGTTACACACATCAGTTATATCGAAGGTATAGTTATCTAGAGGTAGACCTGTGGATAGTAGTAACTGAGGAGGAGCTTTGACTTTTTTAACTAGGGAACTTTTGCCATGAATGGTTATTTTCAGAGGGGTACACCCAAGGCCAAGATTCTTAAGGTGCTTTTCAGCAATGGTAGGTTCTAATAGGCCATTGTCTTTTTTCCTGAGTTTCTTGTTTTTGTTGTAGCCCATGTCAAGCATTAACTGTAGTCCTTTGTTATCATCATCCATGGGAAGATCAGGTACAAGCCTTTCATCTTGATATAATAGGATTGATATATCCTTTTCATCTACCACTTCCTGACTTAGGTGCCCCCACCTTTTGAGTGTGGAGGGTTCTACTTTGAAGGTTTGAGATGGTATGTCAATCGATTGTGGCTTCCCATAGGACCTAGGAGACTGAGGTAGCCCTCCTATCACAAATGAACTATTCTTCATTTTATAGTCTCCACAACCATCATCTTGGATAATAAACTTGATATCGAGAATGTATGGAATGGAGGGTGTCTTTGTCTTAGAAGTGGAAGCTAGGGTAGATGGGTCTATATTCAGAGATGTAGGTACCTCATCATTCTTCGAGACTTGGGGATCTTATAATACTTGGCCTCCAAATTTTTGCAATAATAGAATGGTTCGGGATCCCCATGGACTGTGACTTCTTGGTTCTGATAAGGGAACTTTACACATTGATGGAAGGTGGATGAGATAGCTTGCATCCCATGGATCCATGGGTGCCCCAACAAGATATTGTAAGGAAGTTCAAGGTCAAGGACTTGGCAAGTAGTCTCCATTATTGTTGGCCCTACTTGAATTGGGAGTTGAATGGTGCCTTGAGATACCCTTTCTTGATCATCATAAGCCCAGATAGTGATACCCTTACCTTTTTAATGAAATCTTTAGAGAATCCTAGATTCTTTAATAGCTTGAGAGTACAAATATTCAAACCTGCACTTCCATCCACCAAGAATCATTTGACTTTATTCTTTTGGACTAAGAATTCAAGATGGAGTATGTAGTTATGAGATGGTTGAGTTGGGAAGTCTTGCTCAGAAAATGTGAGGAGATGTGGTGCAGTGATATGTCCGACCATAGCTTGGAACTAGTCTGCATCAAGATTTGTTGGGATGGTGGATGTATCCAATGCCTTTTCTAGGATTTCCCTATTTGTGGGTGATATTTTTAGCAATTCCATGATGGAAATATGGGCGGGGGTCCTTTTCAATTGATCTAGCACATTATAACCATTAGGCATTGACTTTGGATTGGTGGTGGGTACCTTGGGTGGTAGTGATGGTCCTGGAATGGTAATTCTTCTGCTACGTGTGGTGACTCCATAGTCGGCTCTAGATCCTTTGATATTGACAACTGTGACCCATTCATCCAAGGATGCAACAACATGGTTGTAAACATGGTTCACATTATTATACTTCACCTTACCATTGTTGTTTCCTTTATTGTGATTTGGCATCAGATTCATGTATATTTTAAGATCTTGATTCCCTATAGGTTGTTTAATGGTTATGGTCTTGTGATCAATGAGATTTTGGATCAAATTCTTAAGTCTCATGCAATTGGTGGTTGTATGTCCTTTTATTTTGTGAAAATCACAGAGATGTTTTTTGTTATACCATGGTGGTTTAATCTGAGGCTCTTGATAATTTTCATAAACATGGATTTTGATGAGATTTACTTGTATGAGTTGTTGCATGAAAATTCGATCGGTTCCCCAAGTGGTGTGTATTTTCTCTTAGGGGGATATTTGTTCTTTGGGGGTGGTCCCCCTTGATTATTCAAGTTGTTGACTACTTGATTGTTGGGTTGTTGTGATGATGGGTTGGCTTGTGTGTTGTTTTGGGTATTTTTTTGCAGTTGTTGGTATGTTTGTGTTTGTGTATTTTTCCTTGGGGCATTGATTATAACTTTGGCATCAATGAAACCATCATTAGTGACATTATTTTTCTTTGACCATGTGTGAGGTTTTTCGTTGTAACTGGTTGATGGTCAATTATCCTGATATGTGGGTGTGCCCCCTTGTGCTATAAGGGCTCTTTTGATGTTGAGCACCTTGGGGATCAACTGGTCATATGTTGTTATGCATTGCATTTTCAAATGAAAGGACAAGGTCCCTTCAAGATTGGTGATGATAGTCCTGATTTGTTGTTCTTCTGGCATAGCCCACTTGCTCCTATTGGCCTTGGATTGCCATTGTTGCAAGAAGGATGTGAATGTTTCTCCCTTGGCTTGTTTTAGGTCAGACAATTCTTCCAAGCTTACATCCATGCCTGTGTTAAATGAATAGTTTTGTATGAATAATTCCACAATTTCTTGGAACTTTTTAATTTCGAGAGGAAGGCAGGAGAACCATTCCATTGCTGGACTAGCCAAGCTCCAAGGGAATAGTCATACAACGATGCTCATAGTGATGGTGTAGCAACTGCTTTAAAGTGTGGGCATACATCGATGACATCTTTCAAAAAATTTCATGGCGTGATTTTCTTCTTTTTCTTGTGAATTTTCCTTTTCTTGGTGGTGTCATTGGGATTTATGTCCTATGAGAGTGTGATATTTCTAAGCATATGATCTCCCTTCATGGCATGATGTGAACAAGGCATCCCATAAGTGGTGATATGATATCCTTGACTTGTTCTCTCTTGGAGAAATTAGGCACAATGCTCCCTAAGAAGAAGACCTTACATGAAAAAAGTAAAATCCCCTTTAGCAAAAACTTACATTCAAAAGCATTTATAAAAAGCATACATTGTGGTGCCTTATCAAAGTTGTCAGGAGAATAACTTCAGTATGGTATGGGAGGCTAATATGATTCTCTCATTTGCCATCTCATTGGGATAAATCACCTAGTGGATAGACTGAGTTTCCACTACCCTAGAGTTAGTGATATATATTTTGGGACAACTCACCTAGAGGACAAACTGAGGTTCCACTACCCTAGAGTGAGCAGCATATGTTACAGACAAATAGTTCTATTCCACATCGCATTGAAATAGTTGCGCTTGATCCTTTTGTTTTTTTTTTAATTTTTCTTGGCCTTTGACAGGGTATGATCATGTATCTTTGTTATCGTTGCACACTTAAGTGTCTTGAATGTCTACTTTAGGGTGATTTTGACATGGGGTCATCATCTCACTAAAGTGAGGGAAAAATGTAGTAATGAAAAAAGTATCCCTTTTCCTTACTTAATTTGGGAATAATTGACTTAATTGTGCCTTGGATTAATGTTGTAATGTGTTGTACACATTCACATTAATATAAGGCCCCTTTTAAAACTAAATGTACTTAAATTGTACCTTGTTACAGTGTTATAAAGTGTTGTAACATACTTTCATACTTTTATAGGGTTTCATTAATTAATGGTGGTTAATTGAGCTTAATTGGCTCCTTTAATTCAAACTCAAGCCCTCTTTTCAAGGATCTATACCGACACCCAATAATGATATTGTATGACATTTAATTTGGAAAATTTGGTGTCCTAAAAAATGCTACTAGGACTTATTTTCCTTTACCAGGGCAAATGAGTCCTATCCACATAGGACACCCCTTTCTATGCATTTTTGAGGTGGGTTTTTGATGTTATTTCACCTCCCTGAAGCTTGGTCCCAAAAATTGTGCTAGGACCCATTTTCCTTTAGTGGAAAATGAGTCCTTCGAACCTAGGACACCCACTTTTTGGCATATTTGAGGTGGGTTTTTGATGTTATTTCATCCCCCTGAGGCATGGTTCTAAAAAGTTGTGCTATGACCCATTCGCCTTTAGTGGCGAATGGGTCCTCCCCTAATAGGACCCCCCTTTTTGAATTTAATTATGGCATGATTTAATAATTTTTATTCCTAGATATGATGTCGGCTTGAATTATTTCAATTTTGGGGTTAATCTCTAAATTTAGTATAAATATGGGGTTAATTAACATAATTTTACCTAAGAATCATTATGAAAGCATCCTAAGAGTTCACAAGAGAATTTTAGAGTATTCAAGAGCATTCAAGAAGACATTCAAGGGCAGATTATCAAGAGTTTATTGCAGCAATTTGAGATTATTTCATCATGTCTAAGGCATAGTGAATTCAAGCATGTTGTTGAGCCAAGATTGTTGTTGTAGCATTGAAGATCCTTTTTGCAAGCATTGTTTTACAAACTATTTGAGATCAAGATCTACATTCTTCATGGACACTTCATGTTAGATTGTGGATTTATATTCCAAGATAACATCCAAGGTATCATCAATTACGTATTTCATGTTTCATGCTTCAATTTCCTTTTTTCATCATTTGGTTTAATTACCTAAAAGGGGTTTGACCAAGGTAAACCCCTATCAGTAACAATCAACAAGCTTTTCTCCCTTTGAATGTGTATTTGCAGATTTATAGGTTGAAAATAAAGTGGAGAAGAAGTTTAAAGAAAATTTGTCAAAGTTGTCAAGGTGCAAAGTTGTCATTCATATTACAAGAACACAAAAACAAGGCTACAAAATTTATTCTAGAATTTTGGGAGATAAAAACTTGGGAACTAAGAGTGCAAATATTGAAGTACAAAACCTATAAGTTAGTTTTTTGAAACCTTGAAAGGACCCATTCACCACTAAAGGCAAATGAGTCCTCACTAGGGCTTGAAGCAATGAAAACCTAGGATTTGGGAGTGTAGAATGAGAGGAATAAAACCCAAAAGTTAGTTTTCGGGACCCTAACAAGGACCAATTGGCCACTAAAGGCGAATGAGTCCTTTGTGGCCTAAAAACAAGAAGTTTTATACAAGGTACACATCATTTCAAGCTCTCAAAACTCCCCTTTTCATTGCTATAATAGTTAATTAGTTTCTGATTGTTATTTGCATGTTTTGGCGCTCATAATTGAATGAAACATCCACCCAATGAAAACTAGGTTCATCATTGATACCCTATTGATGGTGAATCTCTTTTTCTATGTTTCTAGTAGGTAAAGAGAGAGGGAGAGGAGAGGAGGAGAGATATCTAAGGAGAGGCTTGATGATACTTTTGAATAGTTGCAAAGTTATACTTAGACAATTGAAAGATGATAAGAACTTTCTGATTACTGATATTTGACTAATTTTAAAAAAGTATAAGATCTTCCAAAACCTAGAATCTATATTATAACTCCTAGATATCCAAAACTATTCTCAAACATCTTAGAAATATCTACATGAAATATAACTTAAACTATAAGAAAATAAATGTACACACATAAATTTCTTACACTTAAATTCTTATTTCATGTATATAGTGTGAGGAAGAGAGAGAGTGTAAACTATATAAGGAGGTAGAGAGAGATGGGAAGATTAAGAGAGATATTTTTGCTTCCTAGAAATGCAAGTGTTATTGTGTGCTCATGTTATAATGTGTTCACGTTATTATTTAATTTGGTTTTTTACAACCCTTAGGGTTGGATTTTCCTTGGGCATCAAACCCTTTTACAATACCTGGCGTATAATGTATATTATTTTATTGGTTTTGTATGAACAACAAACTCGAAAAGAGATATATGCAACTCCAAAATTGAATTATTTACATTCAAAAATAGAATATGTACATTGCAAGAGGAATTCCAACAGTCATGACACTATTGGAAATTTGAAAATGATAAAATAAAACACAAAAACATAAAATTTTCAAAAAAAATAGTGTATTTTTTCTACCCCAACTTGGCGGGGTCATAACTCCTAGCTAGATGATCAAAATATGAGCTTCTCTACCTCATCGGAGAGGTCTCAAAGAGATCTAATTTAAATCCCTTAAATAAAATTCCTTTGAATATTCCATCTAAAGGACTGATGACACTTCCAACCCCAAATTATGCTCCAAAGACCTCCCAAAATGTGATTTACTAAATCCTAGAAAATACCAAAAAATTTGAATTTTTGGAATTTTCCATTTGTGCTTGAGTCAACACCTTTGGATCACCCATGGACTATCCTAGATCAAAAGTAGTTTAGAAATTAGATTGAGAGCATTACAACTCTTGTTCTTGTTGCATCTTCAAATTTTGAGTGTAACTATCTTCAATTTCTCATCCAAGATCAATCGTTCTTGATTTTTTTAAAAAGTGGCCACTTAAGACCCCCTTTTGGTCCCCCATTTCTATGCACTTTCCTTGGTATCACAATGGAGGTTTTAACTTCAATTTCATTATTGCTCAATTTGAGTGTAGTTTCTTATTTTAGTTTTTAATTTTTTATTAATTCATCTTGGTTTTTATAGCTTAGATTAAGGGTCTACAATAACAACATTTACATTTTCTCACAACAAGCATAAATATGCTCACACACATACATATGTGTGTGTGTGTGTTTGTGTTTCCTCAACCATAATATAAAGTAGAGTTATTGTCAAATTTAAACATAAGTATATCACATATGCCACACTATAAACCATCTAATCTAGATCATGTCAAAGAAAATAATATGCCTAGAACACCTTAATGCAAAATAATAAAGTATAATGATCATCAAGTCTAAACCTATGACCAAAATACCAAGTATGAATATTAGAGGCATTACATGTTTGAATAGTGTGGATGACTTGGAGCTCAATATAAATCTCCTGAAAATGGACATAAGGGTGAAGACATGGTTGAACCATGAAGGCTATGTAGATGGTGCAATGGTAGTCCAAGAATGTGGATACAAGTCTACAAAGCACTTGGTATATCCTTGTAGTGAGGACACAAGTTCATGATGTAGGAAAATGAGAGGGACATTGGTCTAAGGAGTTAATAAGAGGCATGGTAAGAGACCATGGCTAGGGATACATTATAGGGTACCATGGAAAAGCCATGGAAGGAAAGTGTGGTTGTTGGGCTAAGGGTGGAATATGTGAATGAATGGTTGGTTCATGAAGTGAGTAGGTAGTTAGGGGAATAGGAGTACCTCACCCATATGGATGCGATCTACATAAGAGAAGTGTTAGGGAAAAATATGAGTAAAGTGATAGGGTGATACACTGTAACGGGGAGCCTAGAAAGTAGGTAGGACATGCGACTATATCATGAGCTCAATATCTAAAGATGGATGAGTCTAGGGGACTTGGACAATAGAAGCATGCCATAGAGAATGGTAGTGCAAAACTTCAAGAGTTAGAAGGATGAGTCAAATAGGAAATTTCGCAAAGAGATAAGAGTCATCAAACATAAGAGGTGAGTTAGCCAAAGTATGTTGGTGGAATTTTGGGTTTGCAGATGATTCACTAGTGTTGTGACATAATAAATAGTGATGCAATGGAAGGAAGTTAACAAGTTGAGTGTAAAGGATGCAATATTGAGGGATGTATTCAAGAAAATACATTAACATACTCTAAAGTTTAGAAAAAATGCTTGTATGGCAAAGGCCAAGTGAGTACCAAGTATTAAATCATATTTAAGAAGTGAATCAACAAAGAGAAGTTGGTGTTTGGGTTAGGTTGCCATAGGTTGGACTATACCCAAGGGGAGTGAATTGGTTGATAAGGTCATGTGAAGTCAAAATATGAAATGGACCAAGGTGGAAGGTGTGAACTCAAGAATCCAAAGTGTTGGGTCGAGAGTTATGGTACTCTTGGTTTGACATACAAGAAGGGTGCCTATATATCAAGGTTGTGGTTAGGTAGGTCTTCTAGTGATGCTGCAATAAGGTTCAAGGGGCAAGGGAGACTGGAATATAAAATTAGAGTTGAAGTGTTAGAGGCACAAGGAGTTGAGGATCCACATGCACAAGTCTTGAGTTGCTTGGAGTATTATTGTGGGGTAAGGCATAATATAGAATAATAAAATGCCCTATTTGTATCAGGGAACAAGAGTAAAGATTTCCAATAGCATGTGAGGCTAAATGAAGGAATACATATTGGACAAACCCAAAGACTGAGAGGGGGGTTGAATCAGTCTTATCAAAAACTTAAACCTTTCCAAAACTTAGAAACTCTTTAGCACACTACAATCTTCTTAATCCAATCAAAACCTTTAAACAAATTTAACAATTTAAACCCTTAGCAAGAACATCAATATTCATCAATGAAAGATATAACAATTCTATGCTTAATTAGATCAACAAAAAAGAGAAAGAAACAAATAACACACACCAAATTTACATGGAAAACCCAATGAGGGAAAAACCACGATGAGAGTTAACTCACAATATAAAGGATCATTTCCAAAAAGTACTTGCAAACCAAGGCACACTACCTTAGCACAAGATACAAAGGACTTTCTGAACTAAAGCAAACACAACTTTAGAAGAAAGATACAAGGACCTAATGAGATTCACCATCTTAGAGTAGGCTACAAATTTAGAGTTCAAGATTACAATGTTTGTCAATGGGTAAAAGTACAAACCTATGTCACACTTTGGGCCAACTATATGTATTCTATCAAACTGGTTTCGAGTGAAAATGATTCGGTCAAGAGGGTTTCAACCAAAACCACATGGTGGTGACATGGGTCCGACGTGGCCACATATTCGGTCTAAACTAGTTCGGTCAAAACCTATTCAATCAAATAGATTTTGACCAAAACCATAAAAATATATATAAAAAAGAGCTCCATATAGTTTTCCTTGTTGTTTGGGAGAAAAAGCTAAGGATGAGCAAATGTGTATTTATTTCTAATCACCTATAAAATTATCAATAACCCATGAATGTTGATTCACAAGAACCCATTAATAACATTGATATTACTAAACTCATCTCTGTGTAGTCACATTTTTCTTTCTTTATCACACCAGATTAACTTGCTAAAAAATTACAAATATTATAGTTTATCAACCATATTGTAGGCATTGTACTTATGAACGATCTGTTTTTAGCTCTCTAGTTCTTTATTATGTGCATACTTTGTTTTATTATGTTTGTAAGTGTAGACACCTGTTCAAGTGGATGGGTGAATTCAAAAATGCCTATATGCAGCTCATCCTTAGCTTATTCTATTTTTTGTTTATTTTGTACCAAACTTTATTCTATTCCATTTTTTAGCAAATGTAGTTTTATTTCTAATCACCTATAAAATTATCAATAACCCATGAATGTTGATTCACAAGAACCCATTAATAACATTGATATTACTAAACTCATCTATGTGTAGTCACAATGCTTTTCTTTATCGTGCACCTGATTAACTTGATAAAAATTTGCAAATATTATAGTTTATCAACCATATTGCAGGCATTGTACCTATGAACAATTTGTTTTTAGCTCTCTAGTTCTTTATTATGTGCATACTTTGTTTTATTATGTTTGTAAGTGTAGACACTTGTTCAAGTGGATGGGTGAATTCAAAAATGCCTATATGGAGCTCATCCTTAGCTTATTCTATTTTTTGTTTATTTTGTACCAAAATTTATTCTATTCCATTTTTTAGCAAATGTAGTTTTATTTCTAATCACCTATAAAATTATCAATAACCCATGAATTTTGATTCACAAGAACCCATTAATAACATTGATATTACTAAACTCATCTTTGTGTAGTCACAATGTTTTTCTTTATCGTGCACCTGATTAACTTGCTAAAAATTTGCATATATTATAGTTTATCAACCATATTGCAGGAATTGTACCTATGAACAATCTATTTTTAGCTCTCTAGTTCTTTATTATGTGCATACTTTGTTTTATTATGTTTGTAAGTGTAGACACCTATTCAAGTGGATGGGAGAATTCAAAAATTCCTATTCAGGAAGGGGTGAGGTCGCAATCGCCTCTGTAACTTGGTCAATCTCACCTGTTCTTGGAGACCTCCACATGTTTGCCTCTGTTTCAAGAAATTTTTCCTTT
Source organism: Sequoia sempervirens (assembly GCA_007258455.2). Taxonomy (NCBI): domain Eukaryota; kingdom Viridiplantae; phylum Streptophyta; class Pinopsida; order Cupressales; family Cupressaceae; genus Sequoia; species Sequoia sempervirens. The sequence goes on along the minus strand of VDFB02369560.1, from coordinate 67,561 downwards.
TCCTTCAGGTTTGCCTCTTTTCACAAAAGGGCGAATTCATGTTCACCTTTATTGACTGCAATTTCACCTCTACAACTGGCAGGTTCACCTGTTGGGGTAGATTCGCCCCTACATGTAGAAATTCAAACTTACAAAATTCAAACAATAATAAACTATAAAGTGCAGACCCGTGACAAGGGTCCCATCGGTCGTGCCAGAAATGTGTGCAAGTCAATTTGACCTACCTAAAGTGCAAAAAATAACTAATGCAAGAGATCAAAAGCACAAAACAAACACTCAAGATTGGGCATATGATGAACTCAAACAAAATACAAGAAAATATGAAAATTTTTACCTTGTTGAGTTGATTTCTTGGTTGGCCCTATTGATCATTTGAATGTGTGTTCCTTTGATGGCAAAAAAACATAAAAACTAGCTCTAAATGATCGAGAGATGATGGAGAATGCAATGGTGCAAATGGGTATTGCAATGGATACAAGATGTGGATGCAAAGGGCGTTGCACCAATGGTGAATTTTTCTTGGATGCTTGGTTGAGTACTAAGTTTGTTTGCAATAGTGATTGAATGTTGGAGAATGAAAACAAGGGAAAATCCCTCCATTTTTAGGGGAAGTGCCTCTAAACAATGGAGGGTTAAGATGAAGCCACAGTGGACAAGATCAAGGCCTAGGGTGAGTTGAGAACTCACAAGCCCTCACATATTGACATGTGGTGGGTGAAGTGTTAAGGGGAGATGAGGTGGAGGTACTTCATAATACCTAGGGATTTGGACAAGATCTCCTCATAAAGGAGGTCCTTGTCCCTATGTGGGTGATGGGATATGTGAGGAATTAAAAATTCCTCAAATATCCACATGGGGATGAGAGAAAGAATTAAAAATTCTTTCAAATGCCTAGGGGGATTAAATGTGAATTAAAAATTCACATGGGGAAGGGGTTGCCTTCTCTAAAAGAAGAAAGCAGTAAATGAAGTTGACTTTGGACATATGCCATAAATGGCATAGGGATTAGGTTGACCTAATCAAGTGATTAGGGTTGTGCAAACATGGGGTTATGCAAGTTAATGAAGAATTAGGGACAAGTGGGGGATTATGAAGGATATGACCCTAATCATGGTTAGGAGTGTGCACATCCTAATCATAGATTAATTAAATTAATATGAATTAGAAAGAATTATGGAGGATGGGACAAGGGGAGAGAAATAATGAATTTAAAAATTGATTTAAATTCATTAAGGCAGAATAACTAAATTAAATTAATTAGAGTATTTATTTAATTTAGAGAAGAAAGGGGATAAGTAATAAATAATTTAATTATTTAATTAAATACCTTAGGGACATTAGAAAAAGGGGAATATTAATTAAATAATAAATTATTTAATTAACGCGAATGAAGGATGCAGGACAAAGGAATAAAAGGGGTGAATTTGACCATATGGGGTGGTCAAATTCAAGGGTTTATAGTAAGGACTATCAAAATTACATTAGCAAGCAACATTTGGGCCTTGGGTCCTCTTATCCATCCGTCTGTTGCTAGATAAAATTTGATAGGGGTTGGAGCTAGAATTTTTTTTGTCATTTTTGGGGGTTTGGTGAAATCTTGGGTTGTCAAATTCCATACAGTTTTCTATGAATCTGAATCATATGTTGCATTAGTTTTGTGCATCTTTGGTAAAAGCAACATATTTTTCTTTGTTTTAGCAAGGTACAATATGATTAGAATTTTTTTAGTAGGGTATATCTACCATTTGTATGCCTAAGTGTTAAACAATTAGTGAATCTGAAGAATAAATAGTTAGTTAAAATATTAAGTCATTTACATACTAAGTCAAGCTCTTTTTTATAGTTTTATTCTTCTTTACTTTTCAAGCTATTTAGATATTTATTTTATAGTTTTATTCTTTTATCAACTTTGACAAGATTTTTTTCACTATCTTTGACCCTCTTAGAAATTAAATTATCCTGAACATACTTTATCCCCCTTTAATAAGAACCATATTTATATAAGAATCATGTAAGTAGCCCTTGGAACATTAAAATGGTTTGGTCCTATCCCCAAAATAAAAATATATAGGTTTTGTCTTATACATTGAAAAATAACATTTCTACACAAACAACCACTCCTCTTGCAAAAACCTAATCATAAAATGTTTTTTAATCATCAATTTGACCTTGAACATGCTTATTTAGCTTAATTTTCCCAAAAATAAATGATCCATCCATTCACTTCTCCATCCTCTAATACATGTTTTCCTCTCAAGGAATCACCATCACTACACACACCACCTCCATTGTTGCAATATACTAGCACTATAAGATCACATAATACAACTCTTTAACTGATTCATGCTTAAAAAAGAAACTAGGGGGTTGACTAAGACAAAAAATATAAGCATGCCCTGGGAACACTATTTTATCATTTTTCAAATATAATAGTTCTTGTAACAATAAATACAAGTGTGGATAGGTTCAAGTGATTTCTAACAAGTATAGAGGATGTGGTTATCTAAGTATTGGACACTATCACACCTAGTCAACATAGGCAAGTTTGAGACTCTAATTAAGAACTACCAAACAAAGCAACTCAACTCAAAACCCATATACAAAAATAAAAACATATACAAAATCTATCTAGAATCTCAAAAATTATGCTTTATTCATATGGTAAAATTTATTATAACTTTGTGCAAAGGCCTACAACTTGATGCAAGGTCAATTTTCAAAATTTAAGATTTTGTAACAATTATGAAAGAGGAATTTTTTTGGAGAAGAAACTCAACTCAAAAGACATATACCAAAATCAAAACAAACACAAAATATATAAGATCTCAAAAATTGTGCTTTATTCATATGATAAAATTCATTATAACTTGGCACAAACTCAAATTTCAAAATTTAAGATCTTGTAACAATTATGGAAGATACATTTTTTTTGGAGTGGAAATGATCAACAAACGATGAAAGACGATGTAAAATAAATAATCCTAACCTATTATTCACCATAAGTCAACCCTTATTGGGGAAATAATTTATTATGATACACATCCCAAAATCAAATGGATGCAATAAGATGTATCGTCATAGAAAGGAGAGATGCACCCTCATGCTAAGGTAGGTGTAATCTAGGGCCCAAATAAAGAAAGTGAAAATGCAAGGCTCAATTCTAGAGGTCATAAAGGTAACAAAAAAAAGATAAACACAAAGAAAATAACAAATGTTTTTGGATGATATTGTTAGGATTTAGGTGGCATCAACCTTGTAAATCCTTTAATTAATTGTTTTTCTAATGTCTTTTACAAATTACCCATAAGAGATGAAAATTTCTAACTAGCGGTGGTGAAAGAACTCATGTAAAGACAAAGTTACTATTACCATTTGTCTTCTAGGAAAAGGGAAAAATAGCTAGGCATCCCATTTGGAATCTCCTATTTTTGGAGAGTTATGAGATCCATCATAAGTTGTAAGAGTAACTAAGATACTATGACAATTTTCATAAGATTCCATGATTACTATGACACCATTTATGATTATATTTATGACAAATTCTTTCCCTAGGCACCCATGCATGAGAGGTGCCTTATGAAAACTGTAAGAACATCTGTAAGTTGCTATTTTGGGTGGATTTTTTGGTTGGAAAGGAGGTACGTGTGGGTTTTTCCATTTGGTTTTGCTGCATGTTGTTTGGTGATACCATGGTGGTATTCATCCCCACAAGTTTCTATAAATTGGGGCCTTGAGCTACAATTATTCATTCAGTTTTGCAGGTAACAAGGTGCTGTCAGATTCTACAAAGTTATTCAAAGAAGTTTATTGCTATTGAAATCTCTATTGGATTAGTAATATACCTACCCATCTCTTTCTGTGATGGATTTTTTCCCTTAGGGGTTTCTCCACATAAATTTGGTCTCATGTGTTATGGTTTTCTTTTCTTATTTTGATTCTGCAATCACTTTCATATTAAGGGTTAATATTTGAATTCATATTTGTAATTACTATTGATTAAAGTTCATAGTACAATATTTCTTCACCTATTTTTACAACATTTGGTATTAGAGCTAACAATTCTATTGAGAAAGGGATGCTTTTCTCTTGAGTGTTTAAGTTTTTTGCTGTAGTGAGAGCTTTTTCTTTGTGGGTTTTTGTATATTTGTGAAAGATTGTAAACCATGGCGTCTAACTCTCATATAGATATTGAGAAGTTCAATGACACTGGTTATGAGATGTGGAATTTGAAGATGGAGGATCTCCTTGAAGAGAGAGATCAGTGGTTGACAGTTTCAAATGAAAAGAAACCAGAAAAAGTGTCTAATGAATATTGGAACAAAGTGGACAAGAATGCATGAGGAACCATTCAATTGTGTCTTACAAATTTAGTCCTCTTGAATGTTTCAAAAGAATCTACCACATACAATTTGTGGAAGAGGATAGGTTATATCTACCAAACTAAAAGTTTAACTAATAAGTTTTATCTCAAAAGATGTTTGTATTCTTTGAAAATGATGGATGGTGATTCTATTGTATAAAATTTAAATGCTTTTAATATGATTATAAGTCAGCTTGCATAGATGAAGATGTTAAGTTAGAAGAGGAAGATAAATGTATTTTGATTCTTTGTTCTTTACCTGAATCTTGGGAAAATTTAATTGTTGCCATAAGTGGTGGTGGTACAAAACCAAAGATGGATAGTCTCATTGTTATACTTCTTTTAGAAGAGATGAGGAGAAATTCCATGAATTCAGGCTCCCAAGATGCCTTGCATGTGCAAGGAAGGTCCAAAGAAAAACCTAAATGGGACAAGAAGAGAGACAAGTCTAAAGGATGTTTTCAAACCCCCAAGAATAGAAAAGTGTTGGAATTGTGGTAAGAGAGGGAATGTGAAGGAGTGTAGAAACAAGAAGAAAAGAATTGAAACCTCCACGGATAAGTCCTCTGATGATGGTGATTCCGATGCTTTTTTTATTTCTGCTAACTCTTTATTCAGGTGCCTCCTTCCATATGACTCCTCACAAGGAGTGGTTTCTACATATTCAATATATGATGGAGGGGATGTTTTCCTTGGTGATAACAACACAAAGAGGATTGTTGGTAAGGGAAAGGTCAATTTGTGTTTCAGTGATGGGAGGATTAAAACCCTTGATAATGTTTTACATATTCCAGGACTTTAAGAAGTTTACTTTTAGTATCCAAGTTGAACTATTTTGGAATGCATGTGAAATTTGATAAGTTTGGTTGTAGGTTGGTAAGATGGATTTGGTGATTGCTAAGGGATATCAGACAAGGAATTTATTTAAGCCGCATGCTTCCACTCTTTGTAATTCAACTTTTGTAATTAGGAATGAAAATGCATGTATTTTTTGGCACCATAGATTGGGTCACATTGGTGAAAATGGTCTTAAGACCATACTAGATAAGAGACTACTAGATGGTATTTCTAATTATTCTATTGGAAAGAGTAATTTCTATGAACATCATGTGTTTGGTAAACAAAATAGGTCATCATTTCCTAAAGGAGTTAATAAGACCAAGGGAATTTTAGAACTTATTCATTCAGATGTATGTGGTCCAGTGGATGTTGATTCTTTAAGTAGATCTCGATATTATGTTTCCTTCATTGATGATTTCTCAAGATATACCTAGATTTATTTTATGCATGTAAAGTATAAACTTTTCACTAAGCTTAAGGAATTTAAAGCCTTAGTTGAGAATCAAAAATATTATAAGATAAAGGTGTTGAGATCTAACAATGGGGGTGAATGTTGTTCTAGGGAATTTGATGAATTCTACAAACATGCAGATATTGTTAGGAAAAAGGTTACACCTTATACTCCAAAGAAAAATGTGGTAGCAGAAAGAATGAACCAAACCTTGATGGAAATATCTAGGAGCATGTTGAGTGGTGCTAATCTTGATAGATGCTTTTGAGCAGAAGCTGTAAGTACTGCATGTTATTTGGTTAATAAATCTCCTTGTTCAACTCTTGTTGATAAAAATCCTTATGAAGTGTGGATAGGTAGAAAGAATTTTGTTTCACATTTAAGGATCTTTTGTTGTGAGGCTTTTGTTCATGTTCCTCAAGAGAAACTTTATAAGTTGGATCCAAAAGCATAGAAATGCATCTTTGTTGGTTACAGTGAGAATTTAAAAGGTTATAATTTTTGGAATCCACTAACCTGTAAAATATTTTTCTCTAGAAATGTGATTTTCAAGGAATTTAGAGCTTATTCATGTGAAGAACAACTAAACGAGAAAGATAAGACAAAAATGATGCACTTTAAAATGAAGATTGAAAATAAAGAAGATGCACATGTGGAAGAATAGTCAGATGTATTAAAGGATGGAAAAGAAGAAGAGGGTTTAGAAAGTTCAGATGATGTGCAGGATGAGCATAGAGAAGAAGAATAAAAACAAGAACCCCTTACTCCTACATTGAGAAGATCCAAAAGACAACAAAATTGATTTGATAGGTATATCCCATCTAATTTTCATTGTGTATTTACTTTTTTGAGTACGTGCGATGAACCTAGATCTTATAGGGAGGCTCTCTCTTCCAAAGAAAGTGAGCCTTGGATGCAGGAAATGCGGGAGAAGATGATGGCTTTAGATAGTTGTGATACTTGGTATCTAGTTAGTTTACCCAAAGGAAGGAAGCCCATTGGTTACAAGTGGGTATATAAGAAGAAGTTTGGTGCAAACGGTCAATTAGAGCAATACAAAGCCAATTGGTGGCCAAGGGCTGCTCCCAGAGAGAGGGAGTTCATTTCAGTGAAATATTCTCTCCTATTGCTAAGTTAACTTCTATTAGATTCTTATTATCTATTGTTTTTGCTTATGATTTTGAAATAGAGAAAATGGATGTTAAAATTGATTTCTTGCACATCTTGAGGAATAAAATTACATGCGACAATCTGACAATTTTTTTGTGAAAGGAAAAAAACACTTGGTTTACAAGTTAAAATAGTCATTATATGGTTTGAAATAGTCACCCAGGATGTAGTACTAGAAGTTTGATGCATTTTATTTAAATTTGGGTTATGTTAGAAGTGAGAAGGATCATTTTGTTTACATTAAGGTTATTGATGATCAGATACTAATCATTGTCTTATATGTTGATGATATGTTATTTATGGGTAATAGCAAGGTGATGATTAGGGAGCTTAAGACTCAACTTTCAAGCATATTTAACATGAAGGATTTTGGGGATACTACATATATTCTTGGGATGGAGATTAGTAGATATCAGGTAAACAAAAAGCTTTGGTTAAGTCAAAGTAAGTATGTTGATACTATTTTATAGAGGCTTAAAATGCAAGACTGTAAAATAGTAAATATTCCATTTTCGGTTGGCACTAAGTTGAGTTTATACATATGTCCTAATTATGATGATGATATTGAAGAGATGTATACTATTCATTATGCTATTGTCATTGTTAGTTTAATGTATGCAATGGTTTGTATTAGACCAAATATAGCCCAAGTAGTGGGAGTTCTAAGCAAGCTTATGTCTAATCCTGGTAAAGAGCATTGTAATTTTGTTAAAAGGGTATTTAGGTACTTGTGTGGTACTTCTGATTATTGTTTGGTTTATCATGGTATTGATAATTTGGATAAGTCATTGGACATATAGGGTTTTTTTGATGCAAATTGGGTAGGTGACTTGGATAGTCAAAGGTCCACTAGTGGCTATGTTTTACTTTGTTTGGATGTGCAGTGAGTTGGATGAGTAAAAGACAACCTATAGTTGCATTTTCCACCACTAAAGAAGAGTATATGGCTGCTACTCATGCTTCTAAGGAGGTTGTTTTGTTACAAAGACTTGGTATTGGTATTGGTTTTGATTGTACGCCAATGAGGATCAGATGTGACAATCAAAGTGCCATATGTATGGATGAGAATCCTATGTATCATGCTCATACTAAGAATGTTGATGTCCAATATCACTTTGTGCAAGAAATAGTTGAGAATGTACAAGTCCTAATTGAAAAATGTGACACTTTGGATAATGTTGTAGATTCTCTCACAAATCTAGTAACCATAGATAAGTTTTCTTGGTGGAAAAAGGCCATGGGCCTTGATCATTGTACTTAATTTCATGTTTGTGTATCTCTATGGGTGTAATTTACAATGTACGATATCAAGTAGGAGAATGTTAGGATTTAGGTGACATCAACTTTGTAAATTCTTTAATTAATTATTTTCCTAATGTCATTTGTAAATTACCCATAAGAGGTGAAACTGTTTAACCAATAGTAGTTAAAGAATTCATGTAAAGACGAAATTACCATTACTATTTGTCTTCTGGAAAAAGGAAAAAATAGCTAGGTATCCCATTTGGAATCTCCTATTTTTGCAGGGTTATGACATTCATCATAAGTTTTAAGAGTATCTATGACACTATGACAACTGTCATAAGATTATATGATGACTATGACACCATTTGTGATTGTATTTGTGTAGTAGAATATATGTTATCAAATTGAAAACAATAAACACAAATAATAGAAATTTAAACTGAAGAAATGCTAATTAATTTGAAAGAGTAACAAATGAAGTTTCTTCAGAGGCGTTCCATCTTCCTCTATCTCTAGAGATTTGTTCGAAGCTGCTGCTCTCAGATTGTGTAAGCTTGGCTTCTCCAAATGGCAATCTGCAGAATGAGTATGCAAAGTGATAAAGCTTCTCTATCCTATATGCTGATGGAGGTGAGAATGCTGACGGATATGCACAGGGGCTATGGATTATGCATAGGGGCTGTAAACTAAAACTAAACAATGTGGATGATTGGCCATGATATGCTATGATTCTATACTATGCAAAATGAAACAAGAATACTGTGAATGCTAAAAGGATTATGCTATTGAGATTTGACTATAATTATTCTATTGAAAGCTTCTGTATGTTTTCAAAGACCCGACAGTCCTATTTATAGCTTTTTGCAGGCAAAATCCTGGCTGGCAAGGATCAATGGCTGCGAGGTTGTCTAGTAAGTTTGAATGGTGAGAGATGGAGAGGTTGAGAGGAAGATGGAAGATGTTGGGAGGTTGGAGAGAAGAATGGAGTCTTGTCTTCAACCCATGGAAACAAGCTTGCATAGGAACAGAGGAATTTAATTTTTCTGTTTTGGCAGTTTTGTTTCACGGTTGTTGAAGATAATGCAAAATAAATAAATAAATAAATAAATTTATTTAATTTCATGTGAATTTGAAGAAATTAAATATTTTTGAAATATTTAATTTTAGAACTATAGAAGACTTCAATTAAATATTTTGGAATATTTAATCGTGATGTGACTTTAGAAGAATTAATTAAATATTTTGGAATATTTAATTGTGAATGGATATTAGAAGAATTTGAAATATTTAATCTTTATTAGAATAAAATATTCAAGCCAAGATTATTGATAATTAATATAAATAAATCGTAATGTTTATTTAATTAATTAAGAAACGAATTCGAAAAGATGATTAAATAAACTTATTTATTTAATCGAAATGAAATAATGAACAATATAAATAAATTATTTAAATTTATTTATATGCAGATAGAATTTGGAGATTTAATTAAATATTAAAAATATTTAATTAATTACCAGACTATGTGATGTGACCATTTTTAGGTGTATACATTTTGCCCCTCTTTGAAGTGATGTGTTTTATGCATTGCTTCAAAGAATTTTGAAATTTTCCCCAGATGTTGACTGTCGAATGTTGATAGGTATATGCCCCCTCGAACGACGAATCGATAATATTTTGATTTTTGTGAATTTTTTTGAATTTTTAGACTTTTTTTTTTGGAAATATTTGGATTTTTATGATTTTAAAGATGTCGATTCATCGTTCGAAAATAATAATGCGAAGAAATTGACCCGGAGAGATGTGAAATGAAAATTAATGACTAAAATTGCCCCTGATATGTTAAAATGTGATAAAATGCCCCAATTTTACCATTAAATAGGTTAAAAATGTCATTTTCCATGTCATTTTCTATTTTAACCTAGTAAAATTTGTAAATTTTGAGCTCTGGTTTGATAATTATGGCACTTCCAATTCACCAGCACTGTTTCAAGCGCATCTGATGACATCAGCGGCTAGCACACTATGGACCCCCGGTATGTACCCCGTGAAACTCTTGCGTTTTGAAAATTTTCCGTTCGTTGCATGTTTTTTGATGTTTTGATTGTGAAATTATGTGTTTTAGCTCCCTTAATAGTTTTCATAGCGCCCGTAATAATTTTTGTAGCGCATATAATCCTGTAGCGCCCTTGATAACTTTTGTAGCACTCTTAATGTTTTTTGTAGTGCATATAATCTTGTAGCGCCTTTGAAGAATTCTATAGCGCCCTTGATTAGTTCTGTAGCGCCTATGATCTTATAGCGTGTATAAGGATTTCGGTAGCACCTTTGACCATTTTCATAGTGCCCATGAGTGAATTGTGTTGTGATAAATAAATTTGTTCCCAAAGTTGTTGGAAAACAGATAATAGCTGATAAATTTGCTTTTAAAGTTGTTAAAAACAAACGTGATTTTGATTATCTGCTTTCCATGATGATGAAAAACAAATAGTTTGATTGATTTGTTTGCTTCTAAGGTTGTTAAAAACAAACATGTTGTTGATTATCTACTTTCCATGATGATGAAAAACAAATAGTTTGATTGATTTGTTTGTCTCTAAGGTTGTTAAAAACAAACGTGTTGTTGATTATCTGCTTTCCATGATGATGAAAAAAAAATAGTTTGATTGATTTATTTTCTCTAAGGTTGTTAAAAACAAACGTGTTGTTGATTATCTGCTTTCCATGATGATGAAAAACAAATAGTTTGATTGATTTGTTTGTCTCTAAGGTTGTTAAAAACAAACGTGTTGTTGATTATCTACTTTCCATGATGATGAAAAACAAATAGTTTGATTGATTTGTTTGTCTCTAAGGTTGTTAAAAACAAACGTGTTGTTGATTATCTGCTTTCCATGATGATGAAAAACAAATAGTTTGATATGATTTTCAGATTTGATTGATAAGTCGTGATGATTTGATATTGATTTTGCTTTGTCATGTTGATGTGTCAACATGAGAGATTGAGCGTTTTTCAGTTACGGGAGACATTCCCGAGTACATGGATATTGATTCCACATCTGTTATAGTTAGATCGGGATGTGATCAAGGCATGTGGATTGAGTTCATTGCTTGACATGCATGAGGTGCACTTCAACAGAGCTTTATTGACAACACTTGTAGAGTGGTGGCATAGTGACACCAACACATTTCATTTACTGACTGGAGAGATTACAGTGACCCCTGAGGACATATATCGTATCTTGAGGATCCCAGTGATGGGAGAGATAGTGGTATTTGATAGCCGAGAGGCTGGAGGCACTGATGATTTGAGGAGGATTTTTAGAGATGATCATATTGCTGGATATTTCATCCCATGGGGTGAGATGATAGATACATATCCACCTTTACCGTCTGTACTTGCAGGATTTATTGGAGGTGTTTTATGCCCCGACCATAGGTCAAGGGGTTCGTAGTCAGGTGGGGCCATTTGTTGGAGAGTATGGTGATGCAGGGGACACGGTATGCATGGGGGACATGCATGCTTGCTCACTTATATGATGAGTTACATCATATTGTATATGGTAGAGGCCAGAGTTTTGTTGTTGTTGCTCGTTACTACAGATATGGGCATGGGAGCACTTTGCCGTCATGTGACCATTGACTCGAGGACAGCGACTAGCTGGTCTATCATACAGATGGAGATATAGTGATATTATTGCTCAGCCGAACTGGGCAAACTGGAGCATTGGTAGCGTCTCTTAGATGATCTTGATACAGTATGTTGGCAGCCATAATTAGATTGTGAGGCATGGCCAGAGGATGCGAGGGAGATGCCCTATGTCTATACATCTAGATATCTGATTGGCCGTACTTCGTGGATTATTGAGAGATTTCTTGCAGGACGAGTATGTCGGCAGTTTGGTCGGATTCGGGGTATGCCTATGGGTTCCTCTATCTATGCACGACGACAGCCAGAGCTTGCAGTATGGGGTCCATGGATTTCCTATGAGGCAGCAGTGGCAGAGTTCACCAGTTTAGGAGTGGTGATGTGGGATTACTGAGTTGATGTCCTTGATGCAGGGATGACACCAGAGTATAGCCAATATGTGTTAGAGCATCTTGCACCACGCATGTTTGATCCTGATGAGCCTATTGCTCCTGTTACTGTACAAAGACCACAGAGAGGCGGCCAGAGATGATAGAGAGATTCAGCTTTAGAGGGTGATGATTCAGAGGGAGGGGATGATGATGAGAGTGGAGATAGTGATGATGATTCAGAAGGAGATGATGATGATGAGGAGGGTGGAGGTAGGGGTGGTGGTGGTAGGGGTGTTGATAGAGGTGGTAGGAGAGGTGGTAGGAGCGGTGGCAGAGGTGGTAGAGGTGGACCATGGATGAGACATATGGATCCATCACCTTCAGTAGATCCAGTGGTGTCAGTTCAGATATCCTCTCTACAGAGTACAGTGCAGAGCTTATAGAGTCAACTAGCACAAGCATAGACCCTTATTACACAGCTTCAGGGATAGTTGAATTCAGTTACTGCTAAGAGGGATATAGCCAGACAGTGGGGTGAGTAGGCCATTGCTTTGGCGGATAGTCTACAGAGAGTAGCAGCTAGCACTTTACCTGGTGATATGATGAGAGAGGTGACCAGAGCCACTCAGGAGGCCGAGTTTTACAGGACTGGATATCATGATGCTTTTCCACCTGAGTGAAGGGAGAGTTATACATAGTCATGGTCTAACCATAGTCACTCTCGGACTACTAGTAGGGGTGTGACACAGCCATTACCTCTAGGAGGGCCATCAAGGACATGTAGAGCAGGTCCATCAGGTGCAGGTGGTACAGGTCCCAGACCAGCTCCATTAGAGGATAGCACTGCCTAGTGCATTACACATGATGTTTTTGTGATACTCTGTTGAGACATTTGTATACACCCTAAGATGATCTCATTTTTGATGATGTTATATCATGTGTAGTTGACATCCTTGTACATTTTGACATTCATTTTTGAGATATATGAAATGTAGCGATGATTTATGATGAGATAAATGCATCTATTTTCTATATGCATGACGTGTTATGATATGATGGTTTCTCGATTTTATGCTTATGATGTATATGTATGCATGATTTATAAGATGAATGAAATCTATTGATGAATGATTATATGAATACGATGGATGATAAAATTTATGAATGCTTATAAATGTTTTGATTATGATGTACGTTTTTGATTTTATGATTTTCTGATGCAAATATGTATGAAATGATGTATGAAATGATGTTTTTGTGAATGTAAAAATATACTTAGTCATGTATGTGAAAAGATATAAACCATTTGATACTTTGCCAGCTTTTGGGAAAATCTTATAAATGCAAAATGCAGATTCTAACATGAATGCAATCTATACTAACCATGCAGGACATCCACACAATATTTCCATTTGGAGAACTTATTTATGCTTTTTGTATCATCATAGAGCTTTGAAATGTTGAAAGTTAATACAAGCATCAAAGGGTATGTTAGCACCAGTGATGACCTGAGTATTGCTTTCATGATTTTTGATATAGCAAGTTAATACAAGCATCTAGGTATAATTGAACCGAGATGACCTAAGTATTGCTTGCATAAACAGACAAGAGTTAACCAATTTCCCATGCAAATTATGAAATGCCATCAATGATACGTAGTAGAGCATGTCTCGCGACCAATTTGCATAGTACTAATGATTTCCTCGCAAACAATAGACAAAGAAAAATCATACTCCTTCCTTGCTTTCTAGTTCAGTACATCATCGAATTGCTCCAGAGATATGATGGAAAAATAAAAACAACCATTCAAATCTTGCCTAAAATATTTCAAACATTATTTAGATTAAGATCATCCAACTTGGTTATCATCATTGATGTTCTCGTTTCGATAGTTGTTTGGATCATGTTGTTTTGATGTCAATTGGCATTGAATAAGCATGTTGTGGTTGATTTGATATGGCAATGTTTGTTGTGTTTTGGCAAACTATTTTGTGTCTGTTTGTGATGTTCAAAAAGCTCGTTGTCCTTCTCTTGTTCAGTCTATGTTTCTGCATTTTTCCCCCAGTGTAGACACAACCTAAGGAGTATGGATATGTACAAATTTTATCAAGCCATGATGAAACATAAGGATTCTCGCCATATGATGTTGATATGAAAGATATGTACAAATGATAAATATGAATGAATGATACCTAAAGTAAATGCAAGACATAAGCTAATAGGTGGAGGAGCCTATTTTGATCACAAGTAGCACCTGTTTGCCAGGTTTTCACCACTTGTTTTTATTGCACTTTTTTAGGATTTTTCTAATGTTTATGATTTTTTTAGGACTTTTTATGATTTTTTTGGATTTTTTCAAGACTTTTTATGATTTTTTTTGGATTTTTTCATGAATTTTTATGATTTTTTTTGGATTTTTTCAAGACTTTTTATGATTTTTTTTGGATTTTTTCAGGACTTTTTATGATTCAGACATAGAATTTCTTCAAATGAATGCTATTGATCGACTCTTCAAATAGGTCCCCTTCTAACGTGGATAACTGATATGCACCAGAACCGTATGCTACAATGATGACAAATAGACCAAGCCAGTTAGGTTCAAATTTCCCTTTCTTTTCTCTGTCTTGCTGATTACATGGATTTTCTCTCAAGACTAAGTCACCTACTTGAAATGTCCATGGTTTAACTCTGTGATTATAACTACGAGACATAACTTGTTGATAACCCTTCAAATGGTTAGCTGCATGTTGACGTCTTTCATCTAACAGTTCTAGCTCTTGCAGGCGAGATACTCTGTAGTCTTCATCATTTATCAATCCCTTGAGTGAGACCCTCAGCGAAGGTATTTCAACATCTAGTGGTAAAATTGCTTCTGTTCCATAGACCAAGGCATATGGTGTAGCTCCTGTTGGTGTGCGAATGCTGGTTCTGTATGCCCACAAAGCTAGATTTAATTGGACATACCAATCACGACCGACATCATTTACTGTCTTCTTCAAGATCTTCAAGATTGTTTTGTTGGAAGCTTTTGCTTGACCATTACCTTGTGGATAATAAGGCGTAGAGAATTGGTGTTGGATATGAAATCTTTCACAAAGTTCATTCACATCCTGATTCTTGAAATGCCTCCCATTATCAGTAATCATAGAATTTGGAATTTCATATCGACAAATGATGTAATTCAAGATGAATGAAGAGATTTGTTTACCGGTCACAGTCGTCAAAGGAACAACTTCAATCCATTTTGTAAAATACTCCGTAGCTGTGATAATGAATTTATGCCCATTTGATGATGAAGGATGAATTTTTCCAACAAGATCTAGTCCCCACTGAGAAAAAGGCCATGTCGGAATGAAAGGTTGTAGTTCCAGTGTAGGTGCATGAATAAGATTCTTGTGGATCTGGAATTTAGAATACTTCTTGACAAAAGCAAAAGAATCTTTCTCCATGGTAGGCCAGTAATATCCCATCCTGACAAGTTTCTTGGCTAAGGTTAAACCACTTGAATGAGTTCCACAAATACCACCATGAACCTCTTGTAAGGCTTTTTCAGATTCGTCACGTTCAAGACATCTAAGGAGTGTACCATCAAGACCACATCGGTAAAGGATGTCGGCGATCAAGGTATAATGGGATGATTGGCATATGAAATTCCTTTTTTGATTTTGAGATAAATCCAGAGGTAAAATGTTGTCTTTCAGGTAGGTATAAGTTTTGCCATATAAAGGAGAATCATAACCGGTTAAATGATATATGACTTGGGTCTCAGGATTATCATAGGTAGGAGAAAACAATTGTTCCACCAAGAATTTGTACTATTTTTGATATTCTGACAATTGTAACAAAGAAGCAATTGTAGCCATTGCATCTGCAGCTTTATTATCAATCCTTGAGATTTGTGACAACTTGATTGACACAACATACTTTTTGAAATCATCCACCATGTTCTTGTAAGGTAGCAACTTATCATCTTTAGTCTGATAATCATCATTAATTTGATTAATGACAAGTTGTGAATCACCGTAGACTTGCAGATCTGTAATCCGCCATTCCAAAGCTATCTTTATTCCTATGAGCAATGCCTCATATTCAGCTATATTATTTGTGCAAGGAAACATCAATCGATAGGATTTTGGTATGTTATCTCCTTCAAGTGTGACAAAGAGAATTCCTGCCCCCGAGCCTTGTTGCGTATAGGATCCATCAAAATACAATGTCCATGAGTTCTTAATCGTTGTTGTGAGGACGTCTGCATTAGGAAACTCAATGTGCATTGGATTTTCTTCTTGTAAAGGTGCTTCGGCCAACTGATCTGCAATGACCTATCCTTTAATAGCTTTTTGATCTACATAGTGAATGTCAAACTCACTTAAGATCATTACCCATTTTGCAAGTCTGCCTGTTAAAGTAGCTCTACTTAATAGGTATTTCAGTGGATCAATCTTGGTTATTAGCTTAATTGTATGAGCCAACATATAGTGTCACAACTTTTGAGAAGCAAACACCACTGCGAGGCAAGATTTTTCAATGAAAGTGTAATTTAACTCATGACTTGTTAGAGTTCTGCTGATATAGTATATGACCCTTTCTTTACCAGTAGAATCCTCTTGTGCTAGTAATGCTCCCAAAGACACTTCTGTTGCTGAAATATAGAGTATGAGTGGCTTTCCTGGAATGGGTGGAATTAAAACTGGTGGGTGCATACGATATTACTTGATCTAATTGAATGTTGCTTCACATTTGTCTTCCCATTTGAATGGGACATTCTTATGCAATAAATGTGTAGATGGTAAGCTTTTGTCTACCAGTTGAGCTATAAACCGCCTGATGGACTATAGTCGTCCTTGCAATGATCGAAGCTGACTGATATTTCGTGGTGGCGGCATGTCCATTATAGCTTGTATTTTTTCTGGATCAACCTCTATGCCCTTTTCTGAAACAATGTATCCTAGGAGTTTTCCAGATGTAACGCCGAAGACACATTTCTTTGGATTGAGTCAAACATTGAACTTCTCCATTTTGGTAAATATTTTTGACAGGATTTCTAGATGTTCTTCTCGTGTGTGAGATTTGGCAAGTAAATCATCAACGCAATCTTCCATGAATGTATGCATCATGTCATGAAAAATGGTTGTCATTGCTCTTTGATAAGTAGCTCCGACATTCTTTAACCCAAATGGCATTACATTCTAGCAATAGGTACCCCAAGGGCATGTGAATGCTGTTTTATCTTGATCCTCTAGTGCAATTTTTATCTATTTGTATCCTGAAAATCCATCCATTAATGAATACATTGCATGGCCAGTAGTTAAATCAACAATCATATGTATGTTGGGCAAAGGAAAGTCATCTTTGGGACAAGCTTTGTTTAAATCTCTAAAATCTGTACAAACTCTAATCCTTCCATCTGGCTTTGAAACAGTTACAATATTGGAAATCCATTCGGCATAATCAATAGTCCGAATGAACCCAACATCCAAAAGCTTTTTTAATTCCTCTTTGACCAATAACACAACATGTGGATGCATTTTTATGAGTTTTTGCTTTATAGGTTTTTCCCCTGCATTTATAGATAAATGATGCATTATCAGATTAGGATCTAACCCTGGCATATTAGCATACGACCAAACAAAGTTGATTTGATTCTCCTTCAAGAACTCCATGAATTTCAGGACTTCTTCAACTGTTAATGACGCTGCAATTTGCAAGATTTTTGGCTGCTCTGCTGTACTTATATTGATTGATTCTGTTGGTTCTATCAAAATAGAAGATCTTTCATGATAATGTTTGGGAAGAGTGTTAAGTTTCTCATCCTTCAGTGCCTTAGAAAGGTTTTCACTGTCGGATTCGCTCTTTGTTTTTCTCTTGTTGTAATCTATCACTGCCATTTTTCGGTTTTCACTGATAGATCCATCTTTTATTTCATTTATTTTGTAGCTAAGAGATTTGACACCCTCCTTATCAGAATCATGAGTATGAAATTCTTGGATGAAACAATTGTTTTCCTCATTAGAGGAACAAAGGAAATTTATAATGTCCTCATCATCATGGAATGTAGGGATATGGATAGGTGCATCATTGTCCCAATCAATAAGTTCCGAATAAACTAAAGACATGGGATCATTAGGTTGGGTAAGGTCTTGAATTGTCAAAGTCATGATGTTACTATCATCTTCATGGTAGACAAGGTCTATGATGGTATTCTCCTGTTGACTGTCAATCTCGTTAAAATCTGATTCGTCCTCACTTGAGTCATGATCGCTTTGTAAAACATAATCAAGTGGAGGCCTTGAACCTTCTCCTTGTATAAGAACAAGTGCATATTTGTGTATGGTATCAACTTGTTTGTCTCTCCAAAATTCATCATTATAAATGGTGTCCCATTCATATTCATTAGAATCAGTATCTGAACTATTCTGCAATTGGAAAACTGATTCATGAGGTTTATCTGACATTGATCCTCCTTCATGAGTTGATTGTGCTTGCTGTGAAGTAGATTATTCATTGTCTTTACCATATCCAAGTCCTATTTTATCACTTGGATGTATTGAAATAGGTTGAATTGGTTCCACAATTCCTTCTCTTCTCTTTCCTATAGGACCATTTCCTTCATAGCCCATTTTCTGCATGATAGCGTACCCCTTACCATATTGTTATGTAGGTAACTTAATGTGCAAGAGAGATTCATCTTCATCTTTGTATAGCCAACTTAGGATATCCCTATCTTCAGCTTCTTCTTCAGTAGTGTTGGCTTTAATGAATTTTCCATCAAACTTTGTGATTGGCACAGAAGCTTGGGATGTAGAGACTATTGCAATCTTTTGATTTGATAAGGTTGGCTGACCATGTGACCTCGAAGAAGGAGGTAAAGTAGAAAGAGATAGTGAATATTCACCTACCCCTTTGTCTTTAAAATTTATCTTAGTGTCGAGATTCTTTGTCATTTCTTGCAATTGGACTTGTAGATTGGAAGAAGAAAGAGCAAGAGCCTCCCTATTATGTGGCACAAAGGCATCTTGAGTTGCTCGGAGATTTGAACAAGTTTGTGTGCTATTGTAATCAGCTTGTATGGTTATTTCTTGTCCATCATATGGAAACTTGAGGCATTGATGATACGTTGATGGTACAACTTGCATATCATGAATCCATGGACGACCCAAAGGTATGTTATAGGAAAGATCCTGATCTAGAACTGATCCAGGTGGATCCATAATACCTGCAAGTTCCATAGTCTCCAAAGAAGCATCAATGTGTAGAGCTCGCAGACATGATCCTGACACAACTTTAATGGGCTCAAAAGGATTCTGCATGCAGAAGTTATGCTCAGTCAAAGGTTCGGTCAAACAGGCAAATCAGGGGTTCAAAAAGGCAAAAAATTGATTATCTCCAAATGAAATAAAAATTATTCCAAGTCGTAGTGCTTGTCACGTTGATTCCAGAACTATATTTAGTTTAAAAAATGGAGCTCGTATGTGAAAGTTACGACTGGTCAAAGGTTGGTCAAAATTTTGACTATGGTTGACTTTGATGACATCAGCAAGCTGACATGGAAGATGGTGACGTGGTAGGAGTGGTGAGTTGGCACATACATGGTGGAAAAAGAAATATGGATTAAACCATATTGTTAAAAGAAAATACGTATGGTTTAAAAATTAAATTTTTTTTGTGATTTCAAGGAGGATTTGGTGGGATTTTATCCCTTAAAATCCTCTTCCCTTACCCATAAAACAAGGAGAGGAAAAAAATCCCGTAAACTTGCATTTCAACAAATTAACCCCTTTAACCACCTTTCTCATATTTAACTGGTTTATTTTAAAGAATAGCCAAGGAGATTATTAAGGGGCTTTTAAAAGATATTTTTTAAGATTATAATGTAAGTCCAAAATTATAACGGCCCATAGTTAAAGGGCTTCTTTTTTTAATTGTATGGCTTGGAATTATAAAAGCCAAAGGTGGATTTATTTTTGAAAGATTAATTTGTTATACTAACGGGATATTAGTTATTTTTATTGTAAAAAGGGGAAATGGTTGGAATTTTTACTTGTATACGGGAGATATGCAATATTTGCAAAATATTATGGTTAAAGCCATATTAGCAAATAAATGTGTATATAAAGGGGAAAATTATTGAGTGGATAATTTTGTACGGGAATTTTCCTGGAGAGAATTGTAATAGGGAGAATTATTCAAGTTCATTTTGGGAGAAATAATTCTTTGGAGGAGAATTTACAAGGTGCTTTTGTACACCAAAAATTGTAAAAGAGTGAGAGATTGTGGAGAGATTATTGCAGGTTCTTGGAGCTTGGGTATTGTAAGAAAGCATAATTTTGCTTGGCGATATCAATAAAGCGGTCCCAACATTGAGAAGTGGACTCGGAGATGTAGTCCACATTGGACGAACTCCGTTATCAATCTGCGCGTTGTGATCCTTCTATTTGTTTGTCTCATTCCTCTCTCTTCTATCTCAATTTTCTCTCTAGTTTAAATTCAGTATTTGAATTTCTAATTACTTATTTTGTAATTTCAATGGTTAAAAGGCATAATCACGCAATTCTATATTAGATCGGGAAATTACTGTAATTAGATTTAATTTACAAGTTATTTTGTAAACTCTAATTACGGATCAAGAACCTGACAAAAAGTATTTTTCACAACAGGTCCCACTCTGATAGGTAGCATTATTAGTCCTTTAGAAGCTCTTTCTTCATCATCATATGCCTTGATAGTTATTTTCCTTCGTGGATCAATAGAATTTTCTAATATTCCCAAGGCATTTATTAGCTTTAAAGTACAAATGTTTAAACCAGCTCTTCCATCTATTAAGACACGTCTAATTCGGTGTTTATGGATCATGACTTCAAGATAGAGCGATGAATTATGTGGATGTGTCATGGAGGCATCATCTTTTTCAGAAAATGAAAGACTAGTGGGGGAAGAAAAATGTCCCACCATGGCTTGAAATTTGTTTACATCCAAATTAGTGTCGACAGTTGTGTTTACAAGAGCTTCTTCTAAAATATTCTTGTGTATGGGAGATATTTTGAGAAGTTCAAGGATGGAGATTTGAGCTGATGTTTTTCTCAATTGATCAACCAGATTATATTGACTTGGAGGGGAAATAGTTGTTTTAGATGAACTTCCCTTTAAAACAAACTTTGCTTGTCCTCTCGTAGTCACATTAACCTGTTGATATTCTTGTTTTCCCTTGATTTTGATAACATTAACCCATTGATCATCAACATAGATGTGACAGATTATATTGTCTTCAACATTATTTATGCTTTTGGCTTTTGCATCTGATGTTTCCCCCTTTTGATAATTCGGTAAAGGATCTTTGAATGCTTGATGATCATCATTGGTATGATGTCCTTCAATTGTAATAGTGCCATTGTCAATTAAATCTTGTACTAGATTTCGCAAAGCTTGACAATTATTTGTTTTGTGACCCTTACATTGATGATAATTGCAATAATATGAGTCATTCCATGATGGTGGCTTGACTCGAGGCTCATAATCTCTTTGTGGTGGTAAGGTGATAACCTTATTATCAAGAAGCTCCTTGAGAGCAGACTCAAGAGATTGACCCAAAGTGGTAAAATTCTGTCGATTTGAAAAGAATGAAGGTCTGGATGGATTTGATGTTTGGGTATTGCCAAGATTGTTATTGAAATTAGCACGATTATCCTTGGTGTTTTGATTGGTCATGCTTTCTTGCTTGGAGGTTTGTCCTTGTTGATTGTTGGTTCCTTGTTGGTTGGTATTTGCTTGTTGATTGTTTCATGGAGCACTTGATAGATTAAAGATAGATGGTCTTGATCGTAGATTATTTGCATCTACTATACCATCATTGACAACATTTTTATTTTTGTTCCAAAACCTTGTTTTGTTGTTGTTGTTTTGGTTGGATGTACTTAGATTATCAAGTTTTATCACTCCTCGTTTAACCAAGGCCCCTTCAATGGTGATTGCATTTTCAATCAACTTTTCAAAGTTATGAGGACAATGAAGATTAAGCCTATAGCTTAATTCTTGATCTAGGCTATTGATGAAGATATCCATCTTTTCCTTTTCAGGAATAGGACGGGAATATCATGTGAATAACCTTCTCCATCTTTTCAAGAACCTAGTGAAGGGTTCTCCTACTTTTTGTTTCACTTTACAAAGATCAAACATTGTTATCTGGTGTTGGATGTTGTAGGAGTATTGTGATATAAACTGATTTATTAACTCCTCAAAAGTTTTGATGGGTGGAGTGATCTTTGAAAGCCACTCCATGGATTGTACACCTAGACTTCGTGGAAATAATCACATTAAGTAGGTATCGTCATACGTGAATTCTAGACTCATATTTCAGAAATCCCTCACATGGTTAATGGGATCAGTTTTTCCATTGTACCTATCATATTTAGGGATTTCACAATGTTTTGAAAAAGGAATCATTTGAAGACTCCTATCAAATGGATAAGGAGATATGTCTTCCAAAACATACTTCTTTGTTGTACCCCCTTGCATCTCTTTTATTTGCCCTTGTAATTCTTTTATCTGTTGAGTAAGGGCACTAAAGTCATTAGGAGGAGTTTTAGGATTCTGTTTGATCCCTTCTATGTCAAAATTGTGAGGTAACTTAGCTCCTTGATTAGCTAATGAAAGAAAATATCTTTCTTTGTTTCGTTCTAAAATCCTTTCCATAAGAGTATGGAATTGGGGATCTTGTTCTGCTTCTTGAAGCTTTTCTTCTGTTAATTCATCAACATTAAATGTTTCCTCTTCTTTCTCACTATGGTCACCCATTTTGCTTGTGGTAGTTTCTCCTTCATCTTTTTCCATGTGTTTTTGAGATCTCGTGAAGACAGGCATAGGTTTTGTTCCAAATTCTACTAACTTTTGATCAAAAGAATGAAATAGTGAAATTTGTGTGATAGATATGAAAGTCAAGATAGAATGAAAATTCTATGACTTACAAAGGTTTCTAATCTTTAGCTTGTGTTGTTCCCTAATTGAAAGGATGAAAATCCTGTTGATGGGAATTTAAGCAAAAGATCAAGAAAATGATGATTTTGCACTTTATGAAGTTTTGATCATAGCTTTGTAAAAGGATGGATTTTGTGATGGATGCCTAATGTGATATGAGTTCTCTATTGCAAAATTTGATTTGGACGAGTAGAATATTCAATTGCAGGTTGGGGAATATACATAAACGAATACGTTGACTATGGTTATGCCTTTGAGAAAGGGCTCTTCTTTGAAAGAAAGCTTGTGAGTACAAAGGTTCTATAGCATAATCATCAGTGAAACCTCTAACACAATCATGATACCTATGAAGAAAGGTTCTATATTTGAGTAAAACTTTTTGGCTTTGATAAAAGAATCGTCTTTTCTTCAATAGTTTCTTGTAGCTAAGGGGTTTCTTTGGCTTTTTAATCCTTTTGAAAATGGATTTCCTTACAAAAGTTGTAGATTTCC
Source organism: Sequoia sempervirens (assembly GCA_007258455.2). Classification (NCBI taxonomy): domain Eukaryota; kingdom Viridiplantae; phylum Streptophyta; class Pinopsida; order Cupressales; family Cupressaceae; genus Sequoia; species Sequoia sempervirens. The sequence goes on along the minus strand of VDFB02369560.1, from coordinate 44,012 downwards.
AATCTCGTAACATGAGAGTAATCAATGTGATAGCGAGTGTTGGATGATCTTAATTGAATTAATGTATTGAAAACACATCAAGCAATTTGTAGAGTAGTTGTTTTAAGTACTATGCTAAACATTGAGTGTATGATCAAAATGTTTTTCAAAAAAATGTTTTAATAGGTTTTACACATGATAAGCATTTCAAACAGACTCACTCTTAGTTCACAAGTAGGTCATTATAGTAATCAACAACCCACATCTTAAAACTGCGTCGACTCACACAGCCATGTCACCCCCGAAAGGGCGCCCGTGTTTTTGTCTTTTCCAGGTGCGTACTCAGAGTGACGGAAGTGGATACCGGATCCCCTGAGCAAACAATCCTTGGTAGTTATATGGTGAGTATCTTGGGGGTAGATTCTTCCCTCCCCTGCACTTTGATTATTATGATGTTTAGAAACTGACTTCGGTTGGATACTACACTAAGTTCATAGTAAGGGTTTCCATTTGGTGCGGCAAATGATAGACTCCCTCAAGAGACCTCCCTACCTTTAGAACAAAGGCTTTGGTGATGGTTATAAATGCACACTACTGTCAAATGGGATTTTCATCAACTATCCGCATTTGATTAAAGTGGGTTGAAAAACTTGGCTTTAGTTGTTCCCACTTAGGTCGTTCCCGTAGGGTGAGTACTTTTTCCCACTACGGCAGGCCTTCTAAAAGGTGTTAATAAAGCTAGAAATTGCATAAAGGGAAATAGATAAGTTTGGCATTTTGATCACCTAGTTAAGGGGAGAGCATAGGCCTATCACTGTTTAAGCAAAGCAATCAAAGATTCAATTTTAAGCCCAAAATAGAAATTTACTATGCTAGGTGAAGATGTTGCTTCACAAAAACACGAAATTCTTTTTAGCCCAAAATCAAATATGAAGTGACTATCCCAGGATTGCTTAATTCCATTTATGTGTCTACCCTAGGATTGCTTCGTTTTAATTATATGACTACCCTAGGATTGCTTCATTTTATTTAAAGTTATTGGTTGTCCGCAGTTGCGTCGGATTCAGTCAAGATGTGTTTATATTACAATTTATAGTTCATAGGTTTTTTTGAAACATGTGCTATAACAAACCTCATGGGTGCTGCAGGATTGATCACGGGTGTTGTAGGATTTTTTATGGGCACTACAGGAATTCTCATGGGCGCTTCAGGATTGATCACGGGCGCTGCAAGAATTATCACGGGTGCTACAGGAATTCTCACGGGCACTGCAGGAATGCTCACGGGCACTACAAGAATTATCACAAGCGCTGCAGGATTGATCACGAGCGCTGCAGGAATTCTCACGGGCACTGCAGGATGACTCAAAGGCGCTGCAATAATCTTCAAGGGTGCTGAACTAGGTATGAATATGGCTGAAGCGTGTTTCTTGCGCTAATCCACTATTTTTGACTGTAACCTGTTAGAAAAACCTGCAAAAAGATTGAGATTTGGGGGCAAGAGCCCCACGGTGGGCGCCAAAAATGTGCAGTAGAATATATGTTATCAAATTGAAAACAATAAACACAAATAATAGAACTTTAAACTAAAGAAATACTAATTAATTTGAAAGAGTAACAAATGAAGTTTCTTTAGAGGCGTTCCATCTTCCTCTATCTCCAGAGATTTGTTCGAAGCTGCTGCTCTCAGATTGTGTAAGCTTGGCTTCTCCAAATGGCAATCTGCAGAATGAGTATGCAAAGTGATAAAGCTTCTCTATCCTATATGCTGATGGAGGTGAGAATGCTGACGGATATGCACAGGGGCTGTAAACTAAAACTAAACTATGTGGATGATTGGCCATGATATGCTATGATTCTATACTATGCAAAATGAAACAAGAATACTGTGAATGCTAAATTGCTTATGCTATTGAGATTTGACTATAATTATTCTATTGAAAGCTTATGTATGTTTTCAAAGACCCGACAGTCCTATTTATAGCTTTTTGCAGGCAAAATCTTGGCTGGCAAGGATCAATGACTGTGAGGTTGTCTGGTAAGTTTGAATGGTGAGAGATGGAGAGGTTGAGAGGAAGATGGAAGATGTTGGGAGGTTGGAGAGAAGAATGGAGCCTTGTCTTCAACCCATGGGAACAAGCTTGCATAGGAATAGAGGAATTTAATTTTTCTGTTTCGGCAGTTTTGTTTCACGGTTGTTGAAGATAATGCAAATTAAATAAATAAATAAATAAATTTATTTAATTTCATGTGAATTTGAAGAAATTAAATATTTTTGAAATATTTAATTTTAGAACTATAGAAGACTTCAATTAAATATTTTGGAATATTTAATTGTGATGTGACTTTAGAAGAATTAATTAAATATTTTGGAATATTTAATTGTGAATGGATATTAGAAGAATTTGAAATATTTAATCTTTATTTGAATAAAATATTCAAGCCAAGATTATTGATAATTAATACAAATAAATCATAATGTTTATTTAATTAATTAAGAAACGAATACGAAAAGATGATTAAATAAACTTATTTATTTAATCGAAATGAAATAATGAACAATATAAATAAATTATTTAAATTTATTTATATGCAGATGGAATTCAAAGATTTAATTAAATATTAAAAATATTTAATTAATTACCAGACTATGTGATGTGACCATTTTTAGGTGTATATAGTATTTATGAAAAATTCTTTCCCTAGATGCCCATGCATGAGAGATACCTTATGAAAAATGTAAGAGCATCTATAAGTTTCTATTTTGGGTGGATTTGATGGTTGGAAAGGAGGTATGCATGGGTTTTTCCATGTGTTTTTGTTGCATGTTGTTTGGTGATACCATGGTGGTTTTCATCTATTGGTGTAAATAAAGTCTTGTACCTAGTTATTCATTACTAGGGGACTTATTTACATGTTAAGTTTACTTAGATCCTAGTTATATTTCTAGAAGGTGTTAGTTGTCATTAGTTGTTATCTTATCTTTTGAATTGTAACACATGTGAACCTAAGTAAGTGTGATAAGTTGTCTCATGTCATATGATTAAGAAACTTGTCATAATATTATGACATCTTGTATCTCACTTTGGCTATATAACCAAGGGGTTTCTACTATATTTTTCATATCCATTGAATCATAATTGATAAGAATATAGTTTATTCTTGTCATAGTCAAATACTCTCTCTCTTGTGATTTCCATTTGGCCTCAAGATATTGGAAGGATATCTCCATAGCCAATTCTAACATTATCCCCACAAGTTTTTATAAATTGGAGCCTTGAGCTATAGTTATTCATTTAGTTTTGCAAGTAACGGGGTGCTACCAGATTCTGTAGAGTTATTCAAAGAAGTGTATGGTTGTTGTAATCTCTCTTGGATTAGTAATTTATACTTTCCTCTTTCTTTTGTGGTGGAGTTTTTTCTCTTAGGGGTTTCTCCATGTAAATTTGGTCGTATGTGTTACGGTTTGATTTTCTTGTTTTGATTTTGCAATCACTTTCATAGTAAGGGTTAATCTTTGGATTCATATTTGCAATTACTATTGATTAACGTTTATATTGAAAACTTTCTTCACCTTGTTTTACAAAAAATATAGGATTTCTAGAGAACTAGGCATGTTTACAATAGACACCTCAAGTAAGAAAAGAAGTGATACCTTACTCATGTTGCCCTAAGGAATACTTCAATATTTATGGCATGGAGTCCAACTTCTATTGGTGTTAGTCATGAAGACTATAAAGTACTTTTGTGTTTCTATCTATTCCTTACCACAAGTTCCCTTGTAGGTTATATTCTAAAATACACATTCAATTTGTTCTCATTGGCCAATGGGAATTTTTTCAAAACTAGAGGCTCTAGTCACACAACAATTCCATTAGATACTATAACACTCAAATTTTTAATTTAGGGCCATATTTGTAAGTGAAAAAGATTACAAAAATAAAATCTTAGATGCATAGACTATACCGATTAATTAAAATGACACAAACATAGTTACAAGTGGGTATTTTCACACTAAACACAAGGAGATAATGGACATCTTTTAAAATTTTGTACCAGATGGTTTTTATCCTTTATTTTATTTCTCAAATATATTTTCCTTGTAAGCATATAACAAGGAAATGTATCTTTCAAAATATTTTCTTGCATTTTTTTTCTAAAAAAAATATTTATTTCTATTCTTGTAGAGTTCTATGTTGTTAAAACTATATTAAGAACAACAAAAATGACCAATTGTATTCACCTTAAAAGATCATGATGGATGATGATGTGTCTCATCTTTTCTTAATGAATTTAAATAGAAAATTCTTAATTAATATCCTCTGTGAATAAGATGAATATATGCCTACTACCCTAGGGACATTCTATAGTAAAATCTACCTGTAATTATAGTGTCATTTTATTCCAGAGTCTTATACTTCATAGAAAAGGGTATGTCCAGGATCATGATGGGCCAAAAAGTGGCAATATGATGGGTATGTAGCTGATGACTTTTTTTTTACCCAAAATTGATGAAGCGAAAAGGGTTTTTAAAGAGCATTTTCAACTTTCCACCAATATAAATTATGCTTTACTTTGAATTTAATAAGTAATTATTATTCATTTTCTATTCAAATTACGAGTAAAGTCCTGATTGATAGGTTGATTGGAAAACATCTATAGCTTTCAAACAATATCACATTGTTTGAATCCAAAACATGCATCACATTCTATGCTTCACATACTATAGGATTAAAAAAATAAAAATTGAATTTCATGAAGTTTTGACCAAGTTAAGGTGGTCAGACATACGAGTTTTTTATATTTTTTAAAAGTTGTAATATATTTTTTAAAAGTTGTAATAAAAATTCATAATTAATTATTTACTTGGAAAAAATTACAAAAAATATGCATCACATTGGGACATGAGTCCTCTACTTATATCTAAAATCTTATTTTTTTTTTTTATCATTTTATTATGGTTAGGGTGGTCAAACAGACACCTACTTCTTATTTTTTCCCTAAAATTTAAGTACTACTACATTGAAATTTCAAATTTTCACCAAATAGATTTATTTATTTTTTAAACAAACCTAGTAGTTTAGTAACTACATTCAATTTGATACATATTCTATTGTTGGTATGAGTTTTCCACAGTCCATGAAGATAATATTTAAGCTTTTGGATTCGACTGTGTCAATTTTTTTGTCTATTCTATTCTTACATATTTTTGAAATAATATAGATAACTTATTCTAATTTTTACATCAAGTTGCCTAACTCTGATTTTTTCTGAATTTTTTGCCACTTAAGGGCCTATTTTTTCCATGATGATCCTGCACATACCCAAAAATTGGACTGCTATTTCTAGTTGCACTAAAATGCATTGAAAATTCTTTGGAATATGAAAAATATAGCTGATTTAACCTCCCTAAAATGAAAATATAACTTTTTATCAGGAACTAGATGCCAAATCCTAACCACTATACTATGAAAACAAAATACTCATGACTAAGGAACATTCCAACCAAAAAATGAGAACTTTAAAATGAATAGATTAGCATGAGAATTAATTGCACTTAGTTGGATGATCTACCCCACATTAATTGTGACTACGGTAGGTGAAATAAATTGGACATTTCATTTGGCACTAAAACCCATTTTATAAATGTTCTTTGAAATAAGATGGGTACCTTCATTGAAATTATTTTCTTATTTTTTTGTCCTTTTAGTTCCTATCGACACTATATGTTGAGTTTAAAAAATTAATAAATACTACATGACCTCCATCAAAACTACATCTAACTTTCTACTTGACTACTAGAACTTTTTTTCAATAATCAAACCTATATTGACAACCTCCTCTACAACAAATCTTTACTTTTTTCAAACAACATATCAATGAGAACATGAGTTTTGACAACCCAATTGGAATCCACTCATGTTTATGAAACCATATAAAAAATTCAATGAACATATCATTTCCATATTAGAGCCTTATCTAGAAATATGAACAATTTTCACACTTGGGGGAGGTTTTGAAACCAAAACAAACAATTGACACACAAAAAAATGTTGCTTCTCCACCTTAAGGATCATATTTGTTCACCCCTCTAGGTTCCTACAAATCTCCATCTTCCATTCACCCATTTCTTTGGAATCACCGTGACAATAAATTTTATTATATATTGATAGGAATCCATTACTTATTCAAAAGATCTCATTTGGCATAGGAAAGAGAATGTTGACACCGTCTGCAATTTTTTCTTAAAGCCAACCAATTGCATTTTCTTAAATTTCTCTAGAATTATTTTCCATAAAATCTATTTTGTACATTTCTTACAACCATGACATTCTTTCAAAAAATATTTTTTAAAGAAATTTATTCAAAAAAGTCGTATAGACTCATCAAGAGCACCATTTAACATACTTGCATATTTGGGAATTATTAACTACTGTAAGTGTAAGAATGAGATAAACAAATTAGAATGCTTCTACACTTCTAAAGAAGACATAATAGCAAATATTCAAGAGAATTTAAATCAATTTAAATGCAAGAATCTCTGAAGCTGTCCTATTGCTCTCTAACTCTAAAGATCTCTCTAATCTACTTTGCCCTCAGATTTTAGAAGCTAATAGATTGTTGAAATGAAACTTAGAGAATGAGATTTAAACTAACATAATTCCTAAATGCAACTAAGATGATTCTACAGTAAAACTTATGATAAAGAAACTACTATAAACAGCCATGATTGATGAACTAAATGCTTGATTAATGCTTGATGGATGCTGGATGAATGCTTCTATTTGCTTGATTGCCTGAATGCTTGAATGCTTGGAAAACCTACAGAGTAAGATTGCACAAGTTGGGATCCTTTTCCTGTAGCCAGCAACCTGTATTTATAGCTTTCACGACACTCATTTGTGGAGGGAAAACACAGTAGAGGTTGAGATTCAATCTAGGGAATTGAATGGTATGAGATGAGAAGGTGGAGCTGATCATGAAGGATTGTTTCTGCCCATGAAAAGACCAGGCAAGAGGATAGGAGAAGATTTTCCTGTGACAGCCCTTCACGGCCATTCCCGTAAATGCACAAGAGTTGGTTGTTGAAAAATTTAATAAAACTGAATAGTTTTATTTTATTGTTGAGATTTGATGAGGTGGAGGTTTTTAGAAGATTTTAGGAATATTTTATTTGATTTATTCCCAAAATTGGAAGAGAATAGAATATTAATTTAAATAAACAAACTATAGGAGTTTTATTTATTAAATTAAATGTGAAAGAAGAGTGATTAATTAATTTAAACAAAGTATGTGAACTTTATTTAATTAATTAAAGTAGAATAATATGATCGTTATAAATAGGAGAATTTGATTATAATAATAATTAAATAAAACAAAGGTATTAATTTTGCTTATTTAATTAAAATTAGAATAAAAGAAGAATTTAGAAGAAATAAATATGAACTATATAAATAAATAATTTTTATTTATTTAATAGTAGAAGAATAACAGATTAATTAATCAAATAAATGTATTTAATTAATTAGACCATTTTTAGGTGTCTACAACTACAACATCTAGTTAAAATTTTATTTTTAGTATGTGATGATGGATATCTATTATTTTCTCCAATACTTCCCATTGAAACTTATCTTAATCCCAATTAATGTTTTTAAATGCAAGCCCATATCACATATGAAACCACTTACTTTTCTCATCCCTTCAACCCATAAGCCATAAATTTATTTTTTGTCCCTTATGTCCCCCCTTTTTTGGTGCTCGTGCATCATAAATTTACCCCCATTGATGTTTTTTTTTTTGAATTTCTTTAATTTCCTACTCTCGAGATATGACACATTGAAAGAAATATATCAATTCTCATGAAAACTTACCTTCCTCCCATCATATCCATAATTTTGTAATTAGTTTTTGATTTCATTGCATTGTAAATACCATAGCCAAACTTTTTTCTTGTATTGTATTTTAATTATTTTTAAATGTATTTTTTCATGTTTACAAGATGTTTGATGCTTTAAGTTGAAAAGGGTAATATTTGCATCTTAGTAGAAAAATGGTTATTACATATTTACTTTTAGTGAAATAAAATAAGTACATACTTGTAATTTAATTTTTTTGTTTTAATTAAATGCAGATCTTTGTATTTATATACATATGGCTAATGATCATGGTTCACATCACTCCACTTAGTCTAAGGAGGATGCTTGGACTTGGTCTAGTTTTTATAATGATAGCATAAGGATATTAGAGAATGCTTTGAGATGTTTGAAGCAAACTATACATAACTCCCCTAATATGTCTAATAGAGATAGATTAGTTAGTATTCAATAGGATATTACATGTATGATTGACATGATTCAATCATACAATCCATATGATGACGTTAGAATTGAGGAGTTTTCTAAATCCCTTGCCAAGATTGTTATTGGCAATGAGAAAATTACATCTATTTCTAGGAGAGTTTCACTAGATAATGTGCATAGCATGTTCCCTCATTATATGGGACGAGATAAAATTAGAGGATATATTGTATCTAGGTGTACAGATAAGCTTGTTGCTCCATTTATATTCGTGTAGAGCACCATGGGCATCAATTTTTTAACAATATGAGTTAGTAGGGTCTTAGATAGGTGTGTTTGTGTTTTCTCAACTAAATTAGGCCATAATAGGCCATCTTGTAAGGTTTTAAGTCTATTTGAGTCAGTTTGGTGTTTATCATGCAAAAAGTACAAAAAATGTAAAAGTTGTCAATATGGAAAAAGTGCAAAAATGCAATTTTAGAGAAGCCCAATATGGTTTGAGAGTTATTTTTTGGTGGGAAAGTGAATAAATATCATTGTAAACTTTGAAGCAAGCTTGTTGTTGATGAATTTGTGCATAAACTCAATAAAGTACCCCATTTTCAATAAAATTCTATGTTTTTATAGAAATTATGTTGTTTCTCAGGTGTGTATGGATCCATACAGAAAGATATTGCTCTAAAGGCTTTGGAAAGTGGTGTATTTTTTTTCTAACTCCATTTTGAATCCATTGTGGTGCGATTTCATAAGGAAATAAGGCTTTAATCACTATTTTCCTGTAGGTGGTCTGAAACTTCCATTTTAAGGGGTTTGAGGGTTTAAAAATGCACTTATGACTCATTCCACCTATTGTGTACACTGTGGATCGATGGAATGAGTCTATTAGGATGTAATTAGGTGAATGGTGTTGAGTTTTGGAGTAGGGGAGGCGAGGAGAGTGATTTGTTGTGATTCCCTAGTTGGCAATTTTGTGAGTTTTGGTGAAATTTGATGGTTTCAGGTTGGTTAATGTTGTAAACCTTAGGGGTAGCAAATTTTGAATGTGTTTTAAGTTTATGCAAGTAATTTTAGGCATGTTGGATGCTGTGGCTAGGTGAGATAAGTTGTGGAAGTAGGGTTTTCAATAAACCCTCCCTCAATCAAGCAATTTTGAGGGTTTTACGGTTAGAAGGGTTAGAAGGCTTATCCTTGACAATGAGTAATTGAATTTGAGTTTTTGTAGGATGGTAATTAACTTCCCATAGGTTGTTGGGGTTGGAAGGAATATTAGAGGGTACTTTCTTTGTAAAAGTGACCTAATCAAAGGTCTAAGACAACGTAGATGCTCCAAATTGATGGTTTGGTTCCAAAAGAATTATGTGATATTTTGTGATATGTTGTATAAGAACATAAAGGTTTTCTAAAAATGTATTTGGGTAGTGGGATTAAAATTGGATTAGGGATTTAAGGTCAAGAAACCTCTGTTGGACACCTACAAGAGAAACCAGGTGAAGTTGTAAGGAGTTGGTGTAATTGGTTTTGGATAGTTACAAAGTTGATTCAAAGTGTTTGAATTGTGATTGATGAGTGATTTCCTCCATGCTCTACATAAATTGGTATTAGAGCCTAGGTTTGTGATCTATTGTGGTTGAAGAGTTGCACATTGTAGGTGAGAAGTTGAAAAGTCAAGATGCCTCCAAAGGGTAATAATATGGCTAGAAAAATGCAAGAGATGGAAGAGAAGACTGAGAGGGAGATTAGGAAATTGAAATAATTGCAAAATAGATTGGAAACAAGATTGGAAAGTGTTGAAACATGCTAGAAGAGAGGAATAGTTGTAGGTGATGAAAGTGACACTGAAGATGAAGAAGATGACGAGTATGAATATGTCGATGAAGAGTTGGATCCTGAAGAGAAAAAGATGGCAAGGCTATTGAAGGTAGTAAAAGGAAACAAACACAAGGTAAAATTTGATTTTCCTATGTATGATGGTAATCTTGATGATGAAGCATTTTTAGATTGGATTGCAACATTAGATAACTACTTTGAATGTGAGGATGTACATGATGAAGAGAAGTTGAAGATAGAAAAAACCAAATTGAAGGGGCATGCATTAGTTTGGTGGGACTATGAACAAGTTGAAAGGAGAAGAAAAGGTAAGGAAAAGATTGTTTCATGGGATAGGATGGTAGCCAAATTAAAAGGTAAGTTTTTTCAAAGTGATTATACAATTCAAATGTCTAAAAACCTTCAAGATTTAAAACAAAGAGAAATAGATGTTAAGAATTATACTAATGAGTTTTATAAGTTAAGCATAAGGGTAGGTCATATGGTTGATGATGTAGAAAAGGTGGCTAAGTATCTTAGAGGACTAAGATTTAACATCCAGGATGAATTGAGTTTGCACAATCCAAGGACAATTGAAGAATGCTACCAAATGGAAATAACGATAGAAGAAAAAGTGAAAAGAAGGAAAGAAAAGACTAGTAAAGGTAGAGGAAACACATCAAGAGGAAGGGGATCATATTCTACGTCAAGATAATCCAATGAAATCCAAGGAGATGCACATAAAGAACAAGGACAAATTGTTGATCAACGTGGTGGATTCAAAGGCTCTAGAGGCAGACTTGGTGGTGGTAGGAATTCAAACTTATTTTTAGGAAGATGTTATAATTGTAATCAGTTTGGGCATCCGTCATATAAGTGTCCTAAAAAGCAAGTCTCTACTTCAAGTGGAGGTGAAAGAAGGAACTAGTTGGTGCATGAAGATGATTGTGAAAGTGTGGATTCTCCAAATGTAGTTGTTGCTCTAGAAGTTGGGGACTCTTTGAAGGTTAGAAGACAACTGCACAAGGAAACAAAGGAGGAAGAACCAATTCAAAGAAGATCTCTATTCAGAACTACATGCAAATGCAAGGGTAAGGTGTGCAAGGTAGTCATAGATTCAAGTAGCACTAAGAATATTGTCTCTAATGACATAATAGATAAGTTGAAGTTACAAAACAATTCTCATGAAAATCCATATAAGGTATCATGGTTGAATGATAACCAATTCATCTTGGTTAGTGAACAAGCTTTGATTGAATTCAATATAGGTGGTTATAAGGATAAAGTTGTTTGTGATGTTGTACCAATGGATTGTTATGTTTTTCTTGGGAGACCATGGCAATCTGACAAGCATGACATATATGATTGTAGAAGAAATAGTTATCAAATTAAGCATGAAGGGAATGGTTTTACTCTAACTCCATTGCAAGGAGGTGTTGAGGATCAGTTTAAGGCAACAAAGGTGATAATGTTTGGTAAGCAAGAGTTTGTGAAGACAAAGGAAGAAAATTATAAGGAGTTTGCAGCCACTACTATGTTTGAAGACATCAAAATAGAGATTTTGAAGAGTGCTTTAGGGTTGAAGGATAAAGGCAGAGTGTTGATACCTAAAGTAGACCAAGAGAAGACTAAAGGACAACTAAGTAAGCAACCACTAGTTGGGATAGTACTTTGTCTCATGGTTTCAAAAGAGGAAAGTGAGTGGTCTAGTTCTTTCAAGAAGGTAAATTGTGAGTTTGATCATATAGAGGCGTGCAAGTCTGATAGTGCAAAGAACTCAATAACAATGATGAGGGAAAAAGATGGAGTGAATGAAGATGTTTAACAACAAAATTTGAAAGAAGGCAAGTATGGTTCAAGAGTGAAAGTTGGGATAGTCCAAAACAAAGTTGACAATGGATAGTTTGGAGGTATTAAAGAAAGTATCACATCAAACTATGGTAAGGGAATGATAAGAGGACAATTCTCAAATCACTTTGTGAAGGAGGAGTAGATTCAAGGTGGTAAGAGGACTACAAATGCAAGGTGCAAGGTAGATTTCCAGTTTTTGACTCCATGGACTAGTGTACCAGATAAAGGAGCATTTGAAGCTCAAGGAGATGGAGTGATTAGGTTTAGTCAAGTTGTAAAAAAAATTCCAAGAGACTTGGAATCTTTTTTTGGTTGGTTGTATGGTGCAGAGCACCATGGACATCATTTTTTTGACAATATGAGTTAGTAGGGTTTGAGATAGGTGTGTTTGTGTTTTTTCAACTAAATAAGGCCATAATAGGCCATCTTGTAAGGTTTTAAGTCCATTTGAGTCATTTTGGTGTTTATCATAAAAAGTACAAAAAATGTAAAAGTTGTCAATATGGAAAAAGTGCAAAAGTGCAATTTTAGAGAAGCCCAACAACCAGTTGGGATTTGAAGGGTGGTTGGTCAGTTTGAGAGTTAGTTTTTTGTGGGAAAGTGCATAAATATCATTGTAAACTTTGAAGCAAGGTTGTTGTTGATGAATTTGTGAAGAAACTCAATAAAAGTACCCCATTTTCAATAAAATTCTGTGTTTTTATAGAAATTTTGTTGTTTCTCAGGTCTATACGAGTCTAGACATCAAGATATTACTCTAAAGGCTTTGGAAAGTGGTGTAGTTCTATTCTAACTCCATTTTGAATCCATTGTGGTGTGATTTCATAAGGAAATAATGCTTTAATTGCTCTTTTCCTGTAGGTGGTTTGAAACTTCCATTTTAAGGGGTTTGAGCATTTAAAAATACACTTATGACTCATTCCACCTATTGTGTACACTATGAATCAATGGAATGAGTCTATTAGGATGTAATTAGGTGAATGGTGTTGAGTTTTGGAGCAAGGGAGGCAAGGAGAATGATTTTTTGTGATGCCCTAGTTGGCAATTTTGTGAGTTTTGGTGAAATTTGATGGTTTTAGGTTGGTTAATGTTTTAAACCTTGGGGGAAGCAGATTTTGAAGGTGTTTTAAGTTTTTTTAGGTCATTTGAGGCATGTTGGATGCTGTGGCTAGGTGAGATAAGTTATGGAAGTAGGGTTTTTAATAAACCCTCCCTCAACCAAGCAATTTTGAGGGTTTTATGGTTAGAAGGCTTATCCCTAACAATGAGTAGTGGAATTTGAGTTTTGTAGGCTGTTAATTGAATTACCATAGGTTTTTGGGGTTAGAAGGAAGATTAGAGGGCACTTGCTTTGTAAAAGTGACCTAATTTTAGGTTTAGGATAGTGTAGATGCTCCAAATTGAGGGTTTGGTTCCAAAATAACTGTGTGAGATTTTGTGATATGTTGTATAAGAACATAAAGGGTGTCTAAAAATGTATTTGGGTAGTGGGTTTAAAAATTTATTAGGGAGTTGAGGTCAAGAAACCTCTGCTGGACACCTATAAGAGAAACCAGGTGGAGTTGTAAAGAGTTGGTGTAATTGGTTTTTGATAGTTGCAAAGTTGATTCAAAGTCTTTGAATTGTGATTGATGAGTGATTTCCTCCCTGCTCTGCATCATATATATCCTATATGGTTGGAATCCCATCACAGATGGCCTCATAATGATGAGTTTCCATTTTATTTTTGTAAAAATTATATGTTGAGATCTATTTATAGTTAGACATGGATTACACATCTATTCATACACATGCTAGATAGGGTAGAGGGAAGTTTTCCGACAAAAATCAACATAGACATGCAAATTTTCCACTACCCATCAATAAGAGGGCATTATTTGGTCCAAATCTTTATGTTCTTCCAAAATGTTTGGAACTAGTAGCAATAGGAGATGCAATAGTAGCCCCTACTAGATCTGAGATTTTTGGAAATATTTCTTTGATTACTACTCAAGTCGATCAAATGTCATCTAATCATGTTGGTAGATAATTATTACTGTTGATGGGTGTTTTTGAACCTTCTCAACATAGGAAACACACAAGTATGCTACCTCTCTTGAAAGGTAGAAATATGCAAACAAGTTCCAGATCACTACCCCAAGGTCTCTCGAGTGTTAGGTCATGAGAATGCTTGGAATAGTTCAATTGGTTGATGTGATTTTCTGGTAATCATAGGGTGACCTTTATGGTTTACAAAGCATGGGAGGTTGGGTCTGCAAATGGATTTTTGAGGGTACTAGATGTGAATGAACAGTGGCTGCCCACTCAAAACAACAAGCCTAAACTCACTATGTTCATCAAATTTAACATTATGGTGATGCTTGAGATCCCACTCTAACAAGTAGTTAAAAGAAATAGCAAAAGAGGAAGGGTTGAGAGAAGCTAATCTAAGTCTAAGCTATGAATGAACAGTAATCATGAAGGCCGCTATAGTAGAAAAACTTCCTAAAATGAGTTTTGCTTGACCAAGAGGAACCTACAACTACACAAAACTAGTGCAATCTCCTAAGGTTTACTGATTTTCATATTGTACATGCACGTCATGGACATAAAATTGAACTAGGTTGCAACAATGAAATGAGGAAGCCCAGGGTAACTTTGCACAACAGGTTGTCATCTACAAGTGCCAAAAGTATGGGCTGTGAATTCATCAAATACCATAACAACAAATGCCATTATTATAGCCATTCAAAAAAACTACACACTAAAACTAACATGGAAGTAGAACCATGCATGCATAATGAACAAACTCAAAAGAAACACCCGAATTCATGCAATGCTTCTCTCTATTGTTGCAAAATTCTTTTTACACCAATTCTCGAACCATTTACAAATGAGGAGCAAGCCCCTATTTATAGTTTTCCAAAGCCCAAATGAATGGCTAGGATTGATTTACATTGTGTGGCCTATATTCAATACAAGTTAGGGTTTCACCTACCCCCAATATTTCTCAATTTAAAATAGGCTATTTTGTCATCTTCCCTATTTTGTCTTGTAGCCTATTTTGTCATCTAGTGACCCTAGCACTATAGCAATTTTGTCCTGTAGTGACTGCCTTCTTTGATGCAACTGAAAACTTGTAGGAAGATGCCCTTTGTTTGATATGTTTGCAACGCTTCTTCATTGAATCTTGCTATAGGTTTGTGTCACTAAAAAGCAGTTATGTTGCTCCTGATTCTGGTGGATAGCTCTTCACAATCATCATCATTTGGTGGAAAATAAAACAACTCCTTCTTGTTCCTTTGAAGATCGCCCTTTGTAGTTTTGTCACTGACTTCCTTATCATGCATTCATGTGTTGGTCAGTCCTTCATTGTTTATGCAGACATCCTTTTCCCCTCTTCCTCCAAGGGCTCCTATGGGCTTCTTTGATGGCCCATAAGTAGGTTCCATAAATCCTCCACCCAAAGATGCAATAAGTGCTCTTACATATAGAGGTGGAAAATACCAGTTAAATCCTATAAAATTCATTGCTAGATCTATCCATGCATCATTAAGAGATCATAATATTCATTATTTTTCCACATTTAGAGCTCATGTGGACCATAAACATAAATGTAGGTTCAGGGGTGTGGGTGTAGGAAGGTTGAAGGATGTTTGGAGTCTCTGTCACTAAGCAACTAAATTTAGAGCACAATTACCCATAGGTGGAATTCTGCATTGTGAGACCTACAGGTGCCTCAGACATTAAGGGATTTGTGCAAAATTTTGAACTTAGGAGATGCAAGAGGGAGCTACCAGGCCGCCATCATATGTTTTCCATTAGGAATGACGTTAGAGGGATGGCAGTCCGCAAAGTCACAACTCTTAGCAATTTTAAGTTTTTTCAAATTAAGTACATGGAAGATGCATCAGAAGGGTGCCTAGACCTGTTCCTCAATGATTTGGCACTTTTCAAAAATGTGGAAATATGGCATGCAGAAGCTGGAGGTTCCATTGCCTTAAAAATGACATTGAGCACATGACGACCCGCACAGGACGACCCATAAGGAAGTTCCTACAGATGGTGATGGAGGGAGGATGACCCACATGGAAGTTCCTACAAACGACGATGAAGAGATGATGACCAGTATGGAAGTTCCCATGGACGACGATAGAGGGACAACAACCCGCAAGGAAGTTCCTGCAGATGGCAATAGAGGGACAACGGCCCACAAGGAAATTCTTGCAACTTCACAAAACTCAAAAAAACCTTGGCAATACACTTAAGCATCATAGAAACATCCCAAATCCATAGGAAACTTGTCCCCAAAGTCAAAAAATGAATGCAAAAGCAAAGTAAGAGAGCAAGGACCAAGTCAGCAGGAACAAGGCAAAAAGCAAAAAAAGAAGGGGGGACTTTGTTTCTCTTCTTAGATTCAAATTCCCTAGGTGAAAATGAATGGCAAGGAGCAAAATTTATAGGAAAATTTCCATTAATGGCGTATATTGATTTCTTGGTACAACGAACTTGGTTTAGGTGAGATGCAGGAACTCGTACTCATTTGCATGCTTGCTTAAGACTTGGAAAAAAAAACTAAGTGTGAAGCCCACCATGTGGGCAGAAGTTGGCCATTAGTCGCTACTCAGTGGTGGAACATGAGTGGCCACGCGCATGAGGGGACCCATAGATGTGGGCCCTTGAGGCTGGAGGGATGCAAAGATAAAGGTAGATGCGAGATCTGTCATGTGGGAGGATAACAACAAATAGCATGAGGAGATTTGTGATTTTGGGTTCGCAAGGTCCAATGGTTGTAGAAAAATGGTGGGCACAATAACAAATAGCATGAGGAGACTTGTGATTGTGGGTTCATAAGGTCCAACAAATGTTGGGGCAATAAGCAAAGGGAAACTCGCAAGACCCAACCCGTAAGGGAAAATAACTTGGTGAAATTCAAGTGGGCGAATTTGACCAATGGAAAATTGATTGTTTTAAGGCTAATGACCGACTTGAGCTTGGAAGCAGGGGTGCACAAAGAAAGACGAGGGAAAAATGGTCCATTGTGAGCAAAAAAAAGGGGGTCCCTGCCTACTGTGAGGCATGTATGCAAAATATGCACAACAATTGCATCTGTGGATTAGCCTTCCTCCCACCGAGGCTACATCCACTAGTTATGATCTATACATTCATGCATAGCTACCATCACCATTAGATGTGGAATAGATGAATGACACCACTATGCATAATGTGTGTATAGCTTCCATCATGGATTTACTATCAACATACCACTTTATTAGTGAGAAGCATGGACCTTTAGATTTTTTATCGACTCATATTAGATGAAATTATGGTAGATAGTCAAGATAAGTTGAGGTAGCTTCACAAGACCTACAAAGGGGTAACAACATATTCCAGACCAACCTATAACCCCCACATAGCATGTTCCATATTGGGTTGAGGTTACTGCACCTAATGTTCATGGCACATACAACACACTTCTCTTTGAAATAAGTCCTTTACCACGTACAAGTGTCTCCAACGTGACCATACATTCTTGTGATATCTGGGGGATTGGTAGAGTGCTCCAGGATGCAACACATGTACTTGAATAATTTATATAAATATTTACATTCTAAAATTCATATGTATATTAAGTAAAATTCATTCTAAATTAGTTCTCACTCTTCATTGAAATCATGTATTTCTTAATTTCTAGCAATATGGGGATTTGTCAGGATTTGGAGATTTGGAGCACTTTGATGATCCTCTGCATGGTACATTTGAGGTACATTTATAATATTTAAATTACTTGATACATTTAGACATTGAAAGTACAAAAATTTAAGATGGATTTACATAGACACATGTACATTAAATTAAATTATGTACTTTCTTGTGTAGGGAGGTGGATTAGGATAGGGATCGAGACAAGGATCAAGAGAGGGATTAGGATAGGGATCTAGATAAGGATCAAGAGAGAGATCGATCCATAGTCATATTAGACATCCTTCTCTTTGAATTTTTTTACATGCATGCACATGGGTTGTTATACATTTTATATTGTGGTTTGTCACATTATGGTTCTTATCATGATCTTCACATTATATAAATTTTACATTATGGTTTCATAGTATGGTTCATATTATGTTTTACATTATATACATTTCACATTATGGTTGTTATTGTGATTTGTCACATTATGGTTTGAATATGATTTCTTTAATGATCTCTCTAATTATAATGAATTATAAATTAAATATCAAAATTTAAGACTACATGCATGTTAGATAAATTTAAGGTCACATAGATCTAATCTATGTTCAGGTTTCGATACTAATATTCCTTATCAAACCTATGTAGTATGATGTTTTTAAATTGTAGACATGTAAAAATGACCTAACACTTATCACACATCCTGAATGACATTTTCTCATCATCGACATCATTATCACCTAATATCATTGTATTTCGCATCAACAACATCAAAAATCGTAATTTCCTCTATTAATTGAATAATATTACATTATTTAATTAATTCAATTTTTCATCATTTTCGGCTAATTAAATAAATTTCATTTATTTAATAAAGTCCTAAAATAACTTTATTCCTCCCGATTAATTAAATAAAATCAATTATTTAATTATGTCACTAATTTACCCTATTCCCCTAAGTCAATTAAATTATTAAAACATAATAGTTTAATTAAATCACTTTCCCTTAAACTTGAATAATTAAATAAATTATTCAAACATCATTCAAAAAGGTCAAAACAAACAAATACAACTTTTGTTTGTAAAATTTAAACATGATTTGCATGTTCAACTCAAAAGGATTAATTAATTAATTACCTTCACCCACTTTCATGATTGAGAAAATTGTGATCCTCCAATTGCTCACTCTGATTGGATGATTGATTCATCTATTTCCTAATTGATTCATCTATTCTTCAATCCCACTGAAGGCTCGATCTATTTCCTCAATTCCACTGAACACTCAAATTGATTTCTTCAATCACACCGTTTATGTAATCAAAATCCACTGATTCTTCCTATCTAATTCCTCTCAATGGTCTTGAACCATTGATCAGGATATTCTACTACACGATCTCAATCGTTCATTTCAAAACACAAAATCTATATAACAACCTCATTTCTTCAAAAAACGATTGGAGAATTGACATCTTTTACACAATGAAGTAATGCCAAATTAATCATTGATTTCTTGGAAGATTTTACATCCATCTTTGATCAACATCACACAACTTTGAAGCTTTTTCAACACACAAATGGAGGCTTTGTATTGATACAATGATCCAACATATCATTGCGAGTTTTCTTTTTTTTTAATTCATTATGTTATCTTAGTATTTTGTTAGTTGATTTCAATAGCTTAAAAACTTCATTTCATGAGTAATGGGTATACATCTAAATCCTTGTTTTGAATTATATTATATTTAATTTGTTTAACATGATTATCTCACGCTATCCCGATTTCCCCCTTACACATTTTGGCATGTAGTAAAAATGGTAGCCAAACCCATGATCTTTACCAAGTGGGGAGATATGAAGGATGATGAAATATTCAAAGAGGACCTTTCATCAATGATCTACAAAGAAGAAAAAAAAGAAACATAACAAATATAACCCCTTCTAATTGATCCTAGCAATAAAGGGTATCATCTAGCTAAAAAAATGTGATATATTGGAAAAGGTGGCCTTGGGTGACACAAACAAGGTAGATGGGGACCTATTATAGTGGAACAAAGAAAGAAGATCATGAGAGGGTTTGATAGGCATGGTTACTCCAAACAATGGACATATCTCATTTAAGAAAGGAGCTCCTTCTACTGACATTAGGACATCAGATATCTACCATCTTATAGACAATGATTTACCCATTGAGGACTTATTTGAAAGCTTTACCATAAATATATTCCCTACCCAACCTTGAAAACCTACATTCAAAGACTATACTTATGAAACAAACTCTAATGAGTATGAATGAGATTCTCCTTCCTTTGTCACCTCTAGTGACGATGACCTAGATATCCAATGGGAGAATGATGCTAGAGCCATATTGACCATTTCAACAATTTTTCATAATGTTTATAAATAATGATGACAACCTACCCCTTTGCTACCCACAGTTAATAGATTGGGACCAATAACACCATATGCCTGTTTTGGATCAATTCTAAAACAATGAAGCTATTGTAGAGTTTATGGGACTTCAAACCGATATACCATCAGGAGATCATAAAGTAGGGTTTATCATGGAACTCAAACAAAAATAATATTTCATAGGGGAAATTATGTCCTATAATCACAAAATTGAAAAAATACAATGTAAAAATCAACATGAGATCCCCTAGGGAAAACCATGATGTGGCTCTACCAGATCCTAAAAAGATAAAAATAAAGGATGAATCTAAGGTGAAAACCTCTCTGAGGTGCTTGAGGATGGAGGATTCAATCTCCCTACTGCTGAATATCAAGAGAAGTCGACACTCCTAGTTGAATAAGATGAACCAATCAATGAAGGCACAACATAAACACCCAAAATCACATACCATGTAGCGTTAGTGGATCCTAAAGAAAAGGTGAACTTCTCAGTATTTGGTAATGAAAGGAAGATAAACTTTGAATGGAAATATGCAGACATGCTAGGGCTAGATCCAACATTGGTTGTACACCAATGGCTAGCCATATTTCCTAGAGCTAAACCTATCAAGCAAAAGCTACAAAAGGTGCATCCCCAAATAACACTTTTGGTAAAAGTAGAACTAAAAAAATTGCTAGATATAGGCTTAATTAGACCAATTGATTATTTGGAATGGATCTCGAATGTAGTACTAGTATCAGAGCCCATTGGGGGAATAATAATCTACATGGACTTTTGAGATCTAAACAAGGCTTTCCAAAAATATGACTTCCCTCTTTCGAGCATTGATATGATCATAGACCTAACTATAGGACATGAAATGATGTCACTAATGGATGGATTCTCCAGATATAATCAAATTAAGATATCTCTTGATGATCAACATAAAAAAAATTCACTTGTGCATGGGGTACCTTCTATTGGGATGTCATGCCATTTGGTCTAAAGAATGCAGGAGCAACCTATTAGTGAGAAATGACTACAATATTTCATGATATGTTGCATACATCTATGGAAGATTATGTGGATGACATACTAGCAAAGTCCATCAAAAGAGAAGACCATTTGAACAACCTTGCAAAAGTGCTTTACAAGATCAAACGGTATAACTTGAGGCTCAATCTGAAAAAGTGTGTATTCAAAGTAACATCCAGAAAACTACTAGGGTACATAGTGTCAAGAAGAGGCATCAAAGTAGATACTGCAAAAGTAAAAGATATATAAGAGATGCCCCCTCCAAAGAAATTAAAGCATCTCAAAAGTCTATAGGGGAAACTACAGTCCATCAGGCGATTCATCGTGCAATTGGCAGAAAAGTTTCATCTGTTCACCCATTTCCTACACAAAAACATCACATTCAAGTGGGATGGTAGATATGATAAAGTGTTCTAGCAAGTTAAGAATTATCTAATTACTCCTCCAGTATTAATTCCACCTATTCTAGATAAAGTAATGATACTCTATGTCTCTACAACACAATCAACATTAGATCTCTCTTAGCATAGTTAGATGATAATAACAAGGAAAGAGCAATCTACTAAATCAACCAAACACTAGTGGTCCGTGAATTGAACTATTCACCCATAGAAAGAGTGTGTCTCTATGTTGTCTTTACAACATAGAATTTGAGACACTATATCTTGAACAGACAAGTAAATACGATCTTAAAAGTAGATCCACTAAAGTACCTATTAGAAAAAGAAACTCTAACAAGAAGGATTGCTAAATGGGTGATGATATTTATTGATTTTGACATAGAGCACATAGACAGGAGAGCCATCAAAGGATAGATCATAGTAGATCAACTAGCGAAAGCACCAATGGAAGATCACCAGGTTCTCACAACACAATTCCTAGATGAAAGCATACTACTAACAAAATAAACAATCCGTTGGACCTTTTACTTTGATGGGTCCCACACTCAGCATGCCTCAGGAGCATGTATCTTATTTCTCACACACAGGGAGATAGTATACCTAAGGATTACATAATTTCTTTCCTATGTACAAATAACATCTTAAAGTATGAAGCACTAATCATAGGACTGAAGCTGGCCATCGAATGGAGGATAAAGGAATAGTAGGTCTATGAAGATTCTCAATTGGTTATCAAGAAAGCAAATGATGAGTATCAAATAAAGGATAACAAGTTGATGCCATATAAAATAATGGTGGATAGTTTCAAACAATATTTTTTCACCATCACCTTTGAACAAATTCTCTGAATCAATAATAGAGTAGTTGACACTATGGAAACATGATAGGTTAGCTCCTCAACATCCCACAAAACATTTCTAAGTATGAATTCATTGTGGAGAAACTCTTAATGCTAGCATTTGATATCCTAAAATTAGAACTAGTGTGTGTTGTTGTTGGTCCTAATTCGCAATGGTACCATGATACATTTGACTATATCCAACATGGTATCATACCCCCTCACTTGACAACCAACCAAAAGAAAACCTTTGCCTGTAGGGACTTCTCGATTCACAATCCTAGGAGACACCTTATATCGTCGAAGTTTAAAGGGTACTTTACTCCGATGTCTTGACACAAAAGAAGGTAAAACCACCCTACAAGAGATACACAAAGGCGTTTGTGGGTCCCACTCTAGTGGACCTAACCTAGCACAAAATTTACTAAGAACAAGATACTATTGGCCCTCTATGGAGAAAGAAGCTATTGCCTACACAAGAAAATGTCATGAATGTCATTAGCATAGTGACCTCATTCACACACTAGCACAGGAGCTAAGACCTATCACAACACCATGGCCTTTTTCACAATGGGGATTAGACTTGGCATGTAAGATCTCTCCTGCCTCATCCAATGGGAATAAGTTCATTATTACCATTATTGAATACTTCATGAAGTGGATAGAAGCAATTCCATTAACCTACATCATCGATAAATAGATATCCAAATTCATCTTGAATTATCTGATATGTCGATAAGGAATTCCCAAAACCATCATAATGGACAATGGGACCCCATTCAAGAACCAAGATTCAAAGAGATTTTTTCCAAGTTCTCTATCCAACACATATTCTCCATGCCCTGCTATCACTAGTAGAATTTGGAAAATAAATGACTACACGACTAAAACTTTTAGTCACAACAACTAAAAATAACTAAATTCTACTAATATTTTGCAACTTAGCTATAGCATTGCATGAAAACTAGGTTGTTTCCATTTTCAAGGTTGTAGTTTCCTTATGATCTCGAGCTTTCCTTCCTTTTGCTTTGTCAAAATTAGGGAAACTTGCATGAAAGGAGCCAATGTAGGCTTTCCATCTCAAACCAAAAGTCCAAGTTGATATTTTATCACATTCTCAACCTTGCCTGTGGATTTTCAAGAAAATAGGCCAAAGAATGTATTAAAATGCTTTTTCCAAAGTTTTGAATATGAAATAAAAGCCCATTATTCAAACCTAGAGGCTTATGGTAAAAAAAAAAAACCTTAAGAAACACTAAAAATCTTGCAAGAAGTTATGCCACTTTGGAAGTAATGATCATGACTTTTAAAATGCAAATTAGGTTGAGACCTTATTTGGATTACAGTTCGATTACTCCTTATCTTTGTAAAGTTTAAATTAGAGTAAGGGAATTGCAACTTTTTTCCAAAAGGAACTATACTTGTAATTGTAACTAATGTAAAATGTTGCCACATTATAGAGCACAGTGGAGACAGACAAATAAGAAAGTCAAATTACCAGTTACTAATGCTTAATCATGCTTAATGTTGAAATTATGGATTTGACATTTCATGTGTTATGAATGGTAGCACAAATACCTAGCACCACTCAGGATCATCTACATATATTTAACATTGAGATGAAGGAGAAAGTAAAATCATATTAGATGCTTGAACAGGTATTGAAAATTTGCCAACTTGGATTATTTCTTAGGCCAGTTTGTATCTACTAGTGCTATTTTATTAACACACAAAGATAGTTCATGATATCTCATATATTACAAGCAATCCATAGGTTGTGTTTTGGAATTGGATCACACTAAAGATGTTGGGACTTGTTACACTGCTTTTAGTGTATAATTGGTCATTGGAAGGTAATGAAAAGCTCTAGAAAATTAAAAAAAACTTCTACTTTTTACATGCTCTTTATGTTATAATATTCCTAAAGAAAAGCAAGGTGCACTATTGAATTTGACTGAAATTCTATTTTTGTGTACTCATGCAAAGCTTGTTTTCTATTGCCAATGTGCTTTCTTTTAATTTTTCTTTCTTTTTAACATGTCAAATTATTGGGGGCATACAAGGGATTCTGAACCTATCTGAATGTTTGAGCAAACGACCAATTTAACAAGCAACTAAATAATAAATTATTGATGTGATCCTACTAAAAAGTGGCTTCTTTTGATTGGAATTGCTCTAGAAGCACTTGAGGTGTCTACTATCTAATGACTATGATATTATTATATTCCTTAATTTATGGGGTTTACGATTGTTATTGATAGTAATAAAATTCTATGGAAAGAGGCCACAACTTGTCAAGGGAAACATGCAATTGTTTTCTGTAGAGTAGTAGCAAATTCAAACTCTAGAAGCCCATGCAACTACATTTGCATCATTTAAGGTAAAACTATTTGTAGACACCTAAAAATGACCTAGGCCTGCAAGCACTATTTTACCACTTTTCATCCTAGCATAATTATGACACTTTAATTATGTTCCTAACCCATCTTCAACTATTAATTAAATAATTCACAATTATTTAATTAATTCAGGGTCTTCTATTCTTCCTGATTATTAAATAAAATCATATTTATTTAATGCGTCACTAATTATCTAAAGTCAACTCATAATTAAATAAAGTTCTCATTTTATTTAATTAATCTTTGTCATTAATGTCCTCCTGATTATCAAATAAATATATTTTAATATATTTATTCAATATGTCACTAATCCCTAAATCCTCTCTTTTAATTAAATAGATTTGCTAATTTATTTAATTAATTAACCACTTCTTCTAAATTAAATAATTATTTTTAATTATTTAATTGTTGTATGTGACACTTCTTTATTTTTAAATAAAACAATTTATTTAAAAATGTCTCACATAGTTAACTGATTCTTCTTTTAGTAATTAATTTCAAAAATCAATTACTCATTATCTCACAAAATCCATATTTTGAATTAATTTAATTCAAAATGGAAATATTCTTCTACAAATCAAGTAATTTCTAAAATTACTAATTTTCTAAAATCCCATCTTCTTATCTTCTGATTTTTGCTAATTTCATCTCAACTGTCACATTTATCCTTGATTTAATTTATTTAATTAAATCTTATTCTCACATTTGGGCATTTTTCCCTAACCCTAATTGAGAGTTGCCATTTTGAATCTTAACCATTGATTCTAGGGCATTTTCTCAATCTCTCATCTCATCCGTCCGTGCAAAATTGCATTTTCTATAAAATGACAATTTTGATCTCATTTCAAGGATCTTGATCTTGAATTTCTTAAAATCATTTTAGATTCCTTGTTTATTGTCATTTCTTGCATTCTAGCCATTAGTATTTGAATATTTGCACTTAGATTTCATCTTCTATTTGAATAAATCTTTTAAAATAAATCCTTCAAAGTCTTGTTTAGGTCTAGGCATATAGAGTTTGCTCAAAATCTGAGGGCATTCATTTTTATAGCAAGCTAGGAGGTATAATAGAAGTTAGTCATGGAGGAGAGAAATGGGTGAGATTGTTCTAGTTTCATTCCATTTCTTTCACATTTCTCCTTTGCATTCTATTGTGTTGTTTGGATAATATTGCATGCATGTGATACTAACTTATTCTATTTTGTAGAAATCCTTCATTACATTGGTGAACCCGACGTATTTTAACACATTTTGAGAAATCTTGGAGTTGGATTCTTTTGTTGCAGGTTTTGTTTGTTTGTTTTTGTTGCAGGTTTGGCATCATTTTGGATAAAGCCCTAGTTCCCAAAGATTCGACCATAACTTTCAAACGGCTATGTATTTTATCACAAATTTTTTTTCACAACTTGGGGACAACATCAAGTGCTTTCATTCCAAAAATAAGAGTTTTTGGATCTGTTTTTAATTTTTTTATAATTTTTTTGCTATTTTTCATGAAAAATTAATTTCAAGAGAAAATTATCAAAATTTTTAGATATGTTTACATTTATGGAAATCTCTCTAAATTTTAATAGGGGTCTACTCTTTATTTTTTAAATTTGGATGTCCAATTATTAGTCAAACAACAAATTTTCTTAAAATTGGGGTTTAAAAATGATTTGCTTATATCTCACCCACGGTTGCAGATCTGCTCACTAAATTTTGTTTTGCAGATTTGGGATGACATAAGATGACTCCAGTCCAAAAATCAGAATTTTTAGAGCTGTTTTGTATTTTTCATAATTTTTTTATGATTTTTCATAAAAAATTAGTTTCAAGTGCAAAACAGCAAATTTTTATGGTTTATTTATATTTTTGGAAACCTCTTAAGATTTTAGATAGGCTTTATTCTTTGTATTTTTTATTTTACTGTCAAAAGAATTTCTAAAAATCAGATTTGTCTTGACTAGCTAATCCTCTAATAGTAGTGATCAAGTATCTTGTTAGGGTTTGTTGTTGGTTTTGTGCATGTGCATAAAATAAAAAATTCAAAGGACACATTGGATCAAATGAAAAAAAAAGATGCATCTAACCATTTTTGCAGATCAATAGTCGAAGATCATTATCAAATTCCTAACCTGTGGTCTTGCAGGTTCGAATGATGAAGACTAAACATCAAAACATTGTGCTTGTATTTTTCTTAGATTAGAACACACTTACTTTCAGTGCAATTAAAAAGAACATGTCTTCTAATGTTTCTGAGTGTGTTTGAAAAATGGTAGGTGAGTATGTTCTCACCTTGTGAAAACTTGATGATCAGAAAACCAGACCCATTCTTTTTTTTTATTACCCTCATGACTTAGTATATCGGAGTATCCTCTCCCCTTGCGCTTTCAGGCGATCTTGGGTGTAAGAGAAATGGTTACTGACTCTAGAATTTGGGCCTGTTCTAGTGGAAAAAAGTACTCACCCCAGGACGACTCAGACCGGTAGCACCCTGAACTCGAGGGACTTCCAACCAGTATATAAAAGTGGATTCTTGGGGAAAACCCAAGAATCACGTGTGGTTCCGACGAGATGGATCCGAAAGGGGACTCTCGCCGCATGGATCATGCCCCACGAATGGAATGCCTGTATTAAACACCTCTTGTCTTAGTATCCAACCATTCTATTGGTCGTTGCTTGATATAGTGCAGGGTACAATATCATGCCCGAAGACACTCACTACTGATCCCCTTGAGTAGAGATAGAAATTCTTGGGATGTCATTACCCAAAGAATCTAAATTTGGTGTGCTTGAATGACGTTAATGAGCCGTGGAGGGGAGCCAATGCCACCAAAATTCTAAGCTATCTACTCTCGAGAAGGAAAGGTGTTTATCACCAATCCAGGGTATATCGGTGGGCTATATCAAGTGTACAAACCCTTGGCCTATTGGTCTTTTAGGATTGTACTAGTCTTATGTGTGTTTGCTTACAACCAAAACATTGTGATTTCCAAGTGCTTGCTGGATTACTCAAACATTATACACAATAGTCACAAATCTGGACACAAACAATCGACCTTAGACAACTCAGACAAACTTCAACAAACTAAACATCAACAATCTGGGCCCAAACTTGTCAAATCTGCAAAACTGTTTTTCCAAAAAATTGCTTCATGTGATGCATGTGCGAAGAATCTGAAATCATCTTCTCACCATCCAAACTGAAAGTCCACAACTTGTCTTTAATTCAATCAAGTCTTCCTTCACTATTACAGTTCAAACCAAACTCTGAGTTGCTCAACTTCCCTCAAACATTGCATTTTAGGTACCATTCTTAGGATCACAATAGGATTCCATTTCTAATCCATTAGATTGCATTGTTAATTTCACCGTCTCCTTAGGAACTTACTTTTGTAGATTTTAGGAGTTGACCCTTCCCATTCATTGTCAAACTTTGCATTCAATAGTAGGTTATCATTGGACCCAATTACCTTTTGTCATTTAGTCGAAACTTGTGTGAATTATTTCCCACTCAACAGTCTAGTGTGGAAACCTCACTTTGTCCTCCTTTAGTCCTGTTATGGTCCATTGGTCTTCCAAACTTGAATCATTGCACAAACTTTGTTTGCTCAAGTTGTCCTCTTTATATCCCTCAATAGTGAGTACATCTTAGGATCCTTTAGTTGCATACCATTTAGCATCTCCATTTTAGTGTCACACCATTTATATTCACAAATCTTTAGCCTCATTTTTGTCTCACTTGCATTTCATAACATTCTTAAAAATCCAAAAAAACCAAAAACATAGTGTCATATTTAGATCATTTTCCTACATCATCCCTAAGTTGAGCAAAACTTTTTATGGTTGAAACTAGGTTACAAAGAAAGAAAAGACTCATGGATTCTTTTGGTCAAGACACCAATTTTCCCAACTTCACCAATGACATGAATTCATTCCCTAGCAGCATGAACACGAGCTTTCTAATGACATGGGAAATTCTATGCTCAATCCTTTTAGTGAGATATCCATTTCACACAACCCCTTTGAACAATTCGTTCGCAGAGACCAAAATGGGGAAATCTATGTAGAAGACATACAAGTTGCTGCCCAAAATCTAGAAGTGGCCTCTTTTGTGGAAGATTTGGTCTTAAATGATTCAGCCAGATATTTAGCCATGCTCCTTGACCAAGGGGCTAGGTTACCAAAAGGATTTGACCTCAACACTATTAGAGCAACATCTCATGATCGCCAATCACACAATCCTCCCATGGGAGCCTCTTCACAAAACGCCATTAACACCATCAATGCTACCTCCCTTGGTCATACTACCACGACAACCAACACAACATCTATTGGGGGATCATCTTCCCAACCCAACACCACATCACAATCTATCCCTCAACAAACATCCACCATTCCTTCACAAACAATAGGTGCAACCACCTCAAACCTCTTTGGAACTTCATCTAGTTCCATGAGTACATCAAAAAACCTATTATTAGGTTTTTCAAGTGCTATGGCAACGAACTTATCTAACCCTTTTGGGAGAAATAAACGAAGATTTTTCATCCAAGGCACCTAACCTACTTCCTCACAGGTTAATACCAACATTCCTGTGACCCAAAACACCAACATTCCTCATGGTCACAATCTCTTATTTGGGAAAGGCAATCAAGGCACTCAGTCCTTCACTCCATTTGGGCATCAACAAGCTCCAAATCAACAAGGTCCCCAATCCTTCACTTCATTTGGGCATCAACAAGCTCCAAATCAACAAGGTCCCCAATCCTTCACTCCATTTGGACATCAACAAACTCAAAACCAACAAGGTCCTCAAATTCAGTCCAACATGGCAGGATCTCACATTCCCACTTATGCTTCTCAAGTCCATACAGAGCAGCACATCCCTCATCAAAACACTCATTTCCAACAACCACATAATCAGAACACTCATTTTTCTCACCGACAACCAATTCCAAATCAACACATCTTATCACAATAGGTGGGCACTCAAGCCATCCCTATCACCAACATGTGTGATGCTACAAATAACCCAATTGTTGAAGCACTCACACTCCAACTCGCTGCTCTTCAAACGCAAGTGGAGACCTTGCAACAATCCAATAAAAAGTCTTACATGTCACATGACTTATGCCCATATCTGTTCGACACAACTTTGTACATGCCACCCTTTCCTCATGGATATGTGGTTCCTCATTTTCCTAAATACAAAGGCAAAACGAACCCTATTGAACATATAAGAGAATTCACCACTAGTTGCATGGACATTGCATATGAGAAAACATATCTCATGAGACTTTTTTCTAGAAGTCTCGCAGGTCATGCACTGGAATGGTTCTCCCTATTGTCTAAAGGAATCAAAACATGGGATGAGTTGGCAAACAAGTTTGTTGAAAACTATGCCTATAACATTGACACGGATATTGACATTGCCTCCTTATGTAGACTTACCCAAGAGGATGTAGGAGAGACTTTTATCCCATTCTTTCAAAGATGGAGAACCTTAGCAAGCAGATGTCTGGTAGAAATACCTGAAAAGGAGAAAGTCACCATGTTTGTACAAACCCTCCTAGGACCACTAAGGTATGGCTTACAAGTCCATTGTTGCACCACCTTTGTTGACCTTGTTGAAAAGGGTGTTCAACTTGAGAAAGCCTTGATCGCCAAAGGCGAATTAAAATATGGTGGAAAAACCATCAACACCACCACAAATAATAACCCAAGTAGCTCAAACAACAAAACCAAATACTAGGTTAAGAACAAGCATATCACCAACGACGGTGTAGTTGATGCAAAAACTGTCAATACAACAGGTCATGTACTCACAATCAAAGGAGTACAAAACCAAAATGCACCTATAACTACACCGACACCAACCGCCAATGCTATCCAGAACAATCCTACACAAAATAATCAACGACAACTGTGTCAACCTCGACAATTCCAAAAACGCACATATACCCCTTTGGGTGAACCTATCGAAATTGTCTTGAAGAAACTTCTTCAAAATGGCGTCATAACGCTGGAAGAGCCTAAACCGTATGACCCTGGTCAGTTCAAGCCATCATGGTGGGATGATAGCGCATTTTGTGACTACCACCGTGCCAAAGGGCACAAAACCTCTTCTTGTTGTCAATTGTGAAATCTGGTACAAGACCTCATTGAGAACCACACCATTGAGTTAGGTGGTCAACCATTTACATCTAATGCAGATCATACTATCCACAAAAACCAACTGCAAGATCATGGTAAAGCTTCCTCATCTGACACAAAGAATACCAATAATCAAGCCAATCACATTCATCTGGCCTATAATACTATCTTCCCTGCATACAATTATCCCGGTGGTACCATCATTAACAATCTTCGTGCTGCTAATGAAGATAAATGTGTTAATACCATTACCATTAAAAAGGCCCTGAAATGCAATGTCACCATGCATAAAGGCAAGGTCACTATCCCAGGTCCTTCTACCCGTCAACCTAAGATCACCATACCTAGTCCATCCACCAGACATCCAACCCCTAAACCGGAATTCAACCTTATTGAGCAATTGAATAAAACACCAGCGCAAATATCCATTCTCGAATTGCTTCGTATCTCACCCGCACATAAGGCCATCTTAGATAAAATCTTGCAGGAGTCGTCCATCCCAACCAACATTAATGTCAACCACTTTGAGACTATGGTCAGATATCTGAATTCACCTCATCACATCACCTTTTCGGACAGTGACTATTCCTCACCCAAACCATCTCATAATGATGCCCTTCACATTGAGGTTTTTGTCCACAAGCATAAGGTTAGACGAGTCTTAGTAGATGGCGGAGTAGGATTGAACATCTGCTCTTTAAAATTGGTTAAAGCTCTTGGTTTCTTTGATGCATGTGTAGATGCTAGCAAGAGCATTGTCATCAAGGCGTATGATGATGAAGAGCGTGCTTCTAAAGGCGTCATTACAATTCCACTCTAGGTGGGACTAGTTATCATAGATACAACATGCCAGGTCCTAGATCGTGACATACATTATAATATCTTACTTGGTCGCCCATGGATTCATGATCTAAAGGCCATCCCATCCACATACCACCAATGCCTGAAATTTCCGTTTGATGGTACTGAAATCACTATCCCAGGAGATCCTGATCCATTTCAATACTATACCAATTTGCGAGCTACTGCTGAGCACCAAGTACCCATCAATCGAGAAGCCTCAGCTTCCACTTCATCCAAATATATTGACCCATCTGCACTCACCAAATCACCCATTCCATCACCTTCTGCCACACCATCCTCAATGACCTCCATACCAACTAAAGACTTTCAGATCCAGGACCTTGGTTGTGGAGAATTCAAATTGAATACGGCTTACTGTATCACCACAATACCTAAGCCGCCTAAAGTCTATGGTAGACCATGTTTTGCAGTCAAGCCCAAAACAAATTTCAAGGTTCCACCAAAAAGTGTTTTCACACTGTGGGGCGATATGGGTAATGAAGTCATTATCGACATAGATAGCTGGATCTATAGAGACCCAGAAGAGTTACCTCCACTACCAATGCATCTCTATGGAAAAGGCTATGACATATGCAAAGCCCTAGGTTTTGATGGCACAAGCGGTCTTGGAAAGGAAAACAATGGAAGGAGGGAACCTATTATCATATCAGCAAGACCAAGGTACATAGGGCTAGGGTTCAACCAACTCGGAACTGACGATCGACATACCTATGAACTTTCAAGTGAAGATGTAATGACTACAAAAAGTGTCGAGACATGCAAAGAATCCATTACCGAAACTGACTCAAATGAATGGGAATGGGGATCTAAAAAAACCCTAAGTGACTATGACATTGACGAACTATTCCTGGATCCTAGTCAACTCCCCTTTGAAGAACGATTCTGACAAGAATATAACATTGACCCTATTGATCGATGTTCCAAAAATAAGGAATGGGTAAGCATTCCTTGGAATCCAAAAGAACATAAGGTGTCATCGGCAACACCTGAATCATCCCACCCTATTCCTGAGCCTGCCCATGAGCCTAACTTATTTGAGCCCACTGTCCATACTTCTGAAATGCCAACCACTACTCATAATGTTGATAATTTTATCCCATATTATTATTTTGAATTCGACTCATCTGACTCGAAGTATGGTCCATCCATTGCATCTGACACGAAAGTTGAAATGGAAAACTTTTCCTTTACACTTGAGGCATCAATTTGCACACTTTTTGCCTCTTCCCCATCTTTTACCAACACTGACGATGGGATTTCCCTTGTATATCCACAACTGATTGACTGTGACCAACAAGAATCACCAGTTATGGATATCTTTTAGAATGATGAGGTGATAGCATAATTCATGGGGCTCCGGGAAGGTATACCATGGGGCGATCACAAAGTAGGGTTTTCTATTGACCTAGATTGTGCATCTTACTTCAGGGAGACTGTGCAATCCTCCAGTCACAAAAATGAAAAGAATAAAACAAAAAAAGATTTATCTTTAGGTGAAAACCGCAAGGCACCTTCTGATAACAAAATAGTAAAAATAAAGGATGTATCTGAAGGTGAAAACCTCTCTGAGGTGCCTAAGGATGGAGGATTGGACTTTCTCCCCATCACACAAGAAAAATCAGCAATGTTAATTGAAGATACCACTGAAGTTAACATAGCCACACCAGAGAATCCCAAAATGGTTCTCTTAGTTGCATCCTTAACAGAGGAAGAAAAACCTGAGCTCCAAAAGTTCTTCGCAGAAAGGAAGGTCAACTTCGCATGGTCATATTCTGATATTCCGGGCTTAGATCCAGAACTGGTACTACATCATCTTCTGCTAATCCCAAATATCAAACCAGTCAAACAAAAGTTGCAAAAAATGCATCCACAAATTGCATTACTTGTAAAAGTTGAACTAAAAAAGTTACTGGATGCGAGATTCATAAGGTCAATCAACTATGCTGACTGGATATCTAACATTGTCCCTGTCATGAAACCAAATGGACAAATCTGTATTTGCACGGATTTCTGGGATTTGAACAAGGCTTGCCCCAAAGATGATTTCCCACTACCCAATATAGACATGATCGTGGATCTTACAGCAGGGTATGAGATATTGTCTCTCATGGATGGTTTCTCAGGTTATAACCAAATTTGAATTGCCACAGAAGATCAACACAAAACGGCATTCACCTGCCCATGGGGAACATACTGTTGGAATGTCATGCCATTCAGTCTAAAGAACGCAAGCGCCACCTACCAAAGAGCCATGACAACGATATTCCATGACATGATGCATATTCTAATGGAGGATTATGTGGATGACCTTTTGGCCAAGTCTCTGACAAGGAAGGATCATTTGAAAGTCCTGGAAAAAAAATTTAAACGAATAGAGGACTACAAGGTTAAACTAAACCCAAAAAAATGTGTCTTTGGGGTCACTTCAGGCAAGCTGTTGGGCTATATTGTTTCATGACGAGGCATTGAAGTTGATCCTGCAAAGGTGAAAGCAATATTGGACATGCCTCCCCCAAAAGGCATTAGTGAACTGAGAACATTGCAAGGAAGACTACAATCCATCCAGCACTTCATCGCATAGCTGGCGGACAAATGTCAACCATTTCAGTACCTGTTACGCAAGAGTATTCCTTTTGTATGGACAGAGAAATGTCAGACAACGTTTGATCAGATAAAGGAATATCTATTGACACCACCTGTCTTAATGCCACCAATTGAGGGAAAACCTTTGATCTTGTATGTTTCAGCAACTACAAATGCACTGGGGGCATTACTGGCACAAAATGATTATGAAGGAAAAGAAAGAGTCATCTATTACATCAGCCGCACACTGATAGGGTATGAGTTGAACTACACAAACATTGAACGTGCATGCCTTGCCGTTGTCTTTGCATCCCAAAAACTAAGACACTATATGCTCAATCACCAGACACAGCTGGTCGCCAAGATTGATCCACTGAAATATCTCTTAAGTCGGGCGGCATTAACAAGCCGGTTGGAAAAATGGGTCATGATACTAAGTGAGTATGACATATAATATGTCGAGCGTAAGGCAATAAAAGGACAGGAAATAGCATATCAACTGGCGGATGCACCGATTCAAGTCACTCATCCCCTAATAACTGATTTTCCCGATGAATCCATTTTTCATGCAGAACCGACGGTACCGTGGAAGCTATATTTTGATGGGTCTCATACCAGTCATGGCTCAGGCGTTGGAATCTTGTTTATCACACCACAAGGGGATTCAATTCCTAAGTCATTCTGGATCGCTTTCCCTTGTACAAATAACATTGTCGAATATGAAGCACTAGTCACAAGTCTCAAGATAGCAATTAAATGGAAAATTCAGACATTGCTTGTATTCGGGGATTCCCAGCTCGTTATCAACCAAGTGAATGATGACTATGAAACAAAGGATGAGAAGTTGCTTCCCTACAAGAGGATGGTGGATAGTTTCCTAACATACTTCCAATTGATTTCTTTTGAACAAATCCCCAAGACATAGAATAAGGCAGCTGATGCAATGGCTACTATTGGTTCTCTCTTGGACATCCCTAAAAATGTGTCACAATTTGAGTTCTTAGTAGAACAGCTTTTGATGCCGGCATATGATATCCCAGAATCAGAAATGGTTTGCGAGATTGTTGGTCCCAGTTTGCCTTGGTATCAGGACATCTATGACAATCTTAAGTCCCAAACCCTCCCACCCAACCTTTCCAACAACCAAAGAAAGTCCTTTATCTGAAAAGTTGCCCGACATACCATCGTCGGTGATACCTTATACCGTCGTGGCTTTGATAACACCCTTCTTCACTGTCTCGACACTGATGAAGCCCAAACAACTTTATGGGAAGTACATGAAGGTATATGCGGATCTCATTCGAGTGGTCCAACGTTAGCTAGGAAAGTCACCAGATTGGGATATTACTAGCTGACATTAGAAAAAGATGCTCTTCAGTTTGTCAGAACATGTCAGAAATTCCAAGTGCATAGTGACCTCATTCATGCACCTGCACAAGAGCTTAGACCGATCACTTCTCCATGGCCTTTCGCACAATGGGGACTCGACCTCGTGGGCAAGATCCATCCATCTTCCTCTAATGGCCACAAATTCATAATCACGGCCACTGAGTACTTTACTAAGTGGATTGAAGTTTTCCCCCTCACTTACATCACCAGTAAGCAAATATCCAAGTTTATCCTAAATTACATCATTTTTCGATATGGTGTCCCACAATCCATCATCATAGATAACGACAGTCCATTCAAAAATTAGGACGTTTGTGAACTCTGTGAGCGATTCCACATCCAACACCATTTTTCCACCCCATATTATCCACAAGGTAATGGCCAAGCTGAGGCGTCAAATAAAACAATTCTTTGCATACTCAAGAAGACCATCAATGACGCTGGCCAAGATTGGCACCTACAACTTAATCCTGCTTTATGGGCCTATCGTACCAGCATTCGTACCACCACTGGAGCCACTCCATTTTCCCTGGTCTACGAATCTGAGGCCATATTGCCCATTGAGGTTGAAATTCCTTCAATCCGAGTTTCCCTGAAAGGAATGATCCATGATGAAGAGTACAGACAATCTCGCCTGCATGAGCTCGAAATGCTACAAGAAAGACGACAAAATGCCCTAAATCATTTACAGGCATATCAAAATCATCTTTGTCGAAGCTACAACAAAAGAGTGATGGTAAGAAAGTTTGAAATTAGTGACTTGGTCCTCATGCAAAATCCAAGAAATCAAGTTGACCGTGAAAAGCCTGGAAAGTTTGAGCCAAATTGGCTCGGTCCTTATATCATTATTGCAGCTTTTGGTTCTAGAGCTTATCAGTTGGCTACACCTAACGAAGAACAATTGATAGAACCCATCAATAGCTTACATCTAAGAAAGTTCTACACATAGCATCAGAGAGCTTGGCTAAAACCTTAAAAATACAAAAAAAAAAGAAAAAATTTGTCCCTTGATGAAAACCTGGCAAACAGGCGTCTTGGTGACACCAAAAAAATTTTAAAAATTTTAAAAAATGACAAAATAGTAAAAAGAAATAAATGCGTCCAATAGTGAAAACCTAGCAAACAGGCACTTTGGATAAGTATCATGGTGAAAACCTGGAAAACAAGCGCCATGCATAGTTGATCGTTGCTCTGTCATCTACTGTTACTCTAATCAACCCTTATCCATTTTCCATAATCACAATGGCCTGACACATTCACGTACTTCGTCATACGTCCTGTCAATTCCGGCTATGGTTAGCATTTGGTTGACATCACCCCTTGCATATCCTTTCCTTTTGCCTTGTGTCTTCCTATCTCCATAACATTTGGCCTGGATAAACCCTGATCTGTCTGGGGGCAAGACCTTTATCATGTAAATGTAGTGGGTGTCACACATGATCCAAAAAGTCCTGAAAAAAGTCCTAAAATTTTGAAAAAGTCCTAAAATTTTGAAAAAGTCCTAAAAAAGGCCTAAAAATTTGGAAATGTCCAGAGAAAATACAAAACATCCAAATCAATGTTAAATTCAAATACATGTCAAGTGAACTACTTGATTGTCTCTCAAGGTGATTGGCTATGTAGGCGATTCATCTTGAACTCTAGACATTAGGTCATTCCATTTAGGTTTGTCAGAATAAAATCATGATTCAAACTTTTGTCCTTTGGACAACACCATTGGTCATGTCGAACTATGAGGTCTCTGAGTGCACAACGTAGGCAAGGCCATCAATCGATGAGCCCCCGAGGCCGCACTAGGTCAGTCCATTAGGGTTCATGGCACAATGTTTTTTCACACACGTCAAACTTTCTTCAAATCAAGTGAATCTTCAATCAATCTCAAAGTAGACAATCTATCAGCAAGTTGTGTCATCAACTCTTTTAGTCAAATCAACATGTCAGCAAGCGCATCTAATCCAACTGTTATCACGACAATTCAACCAGAAAAACTTTGGGTTCTTCTTCAGATATGTCCTTCTAAAAAGCAACTCGGGTTATTTTCTTTGTGCTTTTAGATGTGTCCTTCCTAAGCACTGTGAAAATCATCATCTAGCATTTTGATGGATTCTCCTAACTCCGAGAATCGATCTCCTTGATATCAACGTCATTCAGGATGTGTCCTTCCTGAATCTGATATCGCTTGACATCTGGCAACCTTGACTTTGTCAACTATGGCATCTTGACATTAAAACACTTGGCAAACGCTTGACAAAACTTTATCTATCTTTTTGATGGTTATTATGATATTAGTTCCTTCTGTCATAGGAGCCATGATATATCATGATGATCATCCTTGTCTGTTATGATCACCGTACTAATAGTTTCTCAACGATGTCCTAACTTCAGGATTTAGAGAAGCAACGACTTAACATGATGGTTTTTTTTCTGTTTGTTTTGACTATCATGTGGCTAGTTTCTCAAGGATGTCCTAACACACTGGGATTTAGAGAAGCAATGACGTCTCATGATTAGTTTGTTTGTTTTCTACCAGTTGGACATGACAAAATGACTAGGAGCAACTAGGTTCCTCATATGAGTCATGGTCATTTTCATCTGCGACTATTCAAATATGTGATGATTCAACCTTGCACACTATTGATCTACGTCATATCATAGTGTTTTTTTGGTTATCATGTCATTTTCGCCCAATGATGTTTAAAGAGCAACAACTAGACTAGCACTATAGCAAGATTTTGAAGGATTTGTTATTTTCTTCCGCACTAACATGCATCTTTTTCTCCGCACTAACATTCATCTTTGTCTTCTCTTCTCTCATGTTCTGATAATATCTTGTGACATACACAAAAACAAAGTTGCATACATAATTGCACAAACATCGCATATTCACATTTCACATCTGCATAAATCAAGCACTAAAATTCGCATTGCATTCACATCCATCATAATAAACATCATTTTTGCATCAACATATAGGAATCATATACTCACTCATATAGGCATTGCATCCATATCATCACCCATATCTTTTGCACTAAGATTTCTTTGTCTCTTCATATTCTAGTCTTCTTATTAATTTCGAGAGCACACCCA
The DNA here is from genome assembly GCA_007258455.2 of Sequoia sempervirens. Lineage (NCBI taxonomy): Eukaryota > Viridiplantae > Streptophyta > Pinopsida > Cupressales > Cupressaceae > Sequoia > Sequoia sempervirens. Next base: position 5,281 of record VDFB02369560.1, on the reverse strand, counting down.
TGTTCTTGGAACCTGTCTTTCCTCTCGAGGGGGCATACCGTAACCCTCCTTGTCATTCTTCCTCATCTTATTTTGCACAGGGGCATATTTTTGACTTATCTTCTTTGTCACAACGCGACAATCGACATTATGACAAAGAGGGGCAAATGTAGACACCTAAAAATGACCTAGGCCTATGAGCACTATTTTATCACTTTTTGTCCTAGCATAATTATGACACTTTAATTATGTTCATAACCCATCTTCAACTATTAATTAAATAATTCACAATTATTTAATTAATTCAGGGTCTTCTATTCTTCCTGATTATTAAATAAATAAATCATATTTATTTAATGCATCACTAATTATCTAAAGTCAACTTATAATTAAATAAAGTTCTCATTTTATTTAATTAATCTTGGTCATTAATGTCCTCCTGATTATCAAATAAATATATTTTAATATATTTATTCAATATGTCACTAGTTCCTAAATCCTCTCTTTTAATTAAATAGATTTGCTAATTTATTTAATTAATTAACCACTTCTTCTAAATTAAATAATTATTTTTAATTATTTAATTGTTGTATGTGACACTTCTTTATTTTTAAATAAAACAATTTATTTAAAAATATCTCACATAGTTAACTGATTCTTCTTTTAGTAATTAATTTCAAAAATCAATTACTCATTATCTCACAAAATCCATATTTTGAATTAATTTAATTCAAAATGGAAATATTCTTCTACAAATCAAGTAATTTCTAAAATTACTGATTTTCTAAAATCCTATCTTCTTATCTTCTGATTTTTGCTAATTTCATCTCAACTGTCACATTTATCCTTGATTTAATTTATTTAATTAAATCTTATTCACACATTTGGGCATTTTTCCCTAACCCTAATTGAGAGTTGCCATTTTGAATCTTAACCATTGATTCTAGGGCATTTTCTTAATCTCTCATCTCATTTGTCCGTGCAAAATTGCATTTTCTATAAAATGACAATTTTGCTCTCATTTCAGGGACCTTGATCTTGAATTTCTTAAAATCATTTTTAGATTCCTTGTTTATTGTCATTTCTTGCATTCTAGCCATTAGTATTTGAATATTTGCACTTAGATTTCATTTTCTATTTGCATAAATCTTTTAAAATAAATCCTTCAAAGTCTTGTTTAGGTCTAGGCATATAGAGTTTGCTCCTCAAAATATGAGGGCATCCATTATTACAGCAAGCTAGGAGGTATAATAGAAGTTAGTCATGGAGGAGAGAAATGGGTGAGATTGTTCTAGTTTCATTCCTTTTCTTTCACATTTCTCCTTTGCATTCTATTGTGTTGTTTGGATAATATTGCATGCATGTGATACTAACTTATTCTATTTTGCAGAAATCCTTCATTACACCGACATGTTCCACCCTTACACTACTCATGAAATATCAATTGGGAATGGGGCCCATCCTCTCAAATTAATGGCACATTATTTTCCTACAAATGGGACTCTTTTGAACTTTGAAGTGTCTAATGATGCCATGCAGAATTTATCACTCATTTTTAAACCTCAACTACTACTTGTGTATCTACAACACCGGAGCCACCATGTGGTATCTTGGCATTGCCTCTAGAGAGATTTGAGCAATTACATTGTGTAGATGAGAGTAGAGATGAAACATGTCACAAGAAAGAATGTTGATACATAAATTGAAGTCTACAAAGGGCCAAGAGGAAAAGAGGAGGTGCATATAAGACACATAACTTACACATTTGCATCTTATATCGGAGCTATAACCCATAATTCGAAAGCATGGATTTGATCCATAGGATCCATTGGTAGTTTTTTTTGCAAAATTTATTGGTTCGTAGTTTTTTCCCATGTCTTTAGCTCCTAAATGAGTATATCTTTGAGCTTATATTTTATATAAATACTATTACAACCTTTAATTTAGGCCTATAACCCTGAAAAACTAGCTCCAGGAAAGAACTAATATTACTCTTGTTCTAATTCTACATTGACTACTTGTTGCCCATTTTTGGTATCTTGAGTTACAACCTTGCATCTCTTATTAATTTGTTTATCAACCCCTCAGACATAAGGCTATCACTTAGACAGATGAGATGAATTAATTTATCAAATGCCTAAGTCGTAAATTTTGTTCCCTTCACTTTATTAAGCTAGCCACTTCCTTTCCTAGTAACATTAAATTATTTTTTTAAGCACATGCATTTAGAGACCCTTATGTTACCCTCACCTAGACCCCAATCCTTCCCACATGATTATTTTATTTAAGAAATACTAAGAAAAAGCAATCAAGAGTTGACAGATGGAATTCTACAGTTCCATGGAGGGTTTATTATTGAAAGAAAATGAAGGCCATGGAATTGCAAAAATGGTGACATGTGGTGTATTGAGTGTTGCTCATTCATGTGGGACCCATTTAAAGACCTTACAGATTTTGAGTGGTAGGTTTTAAAGCATGTTTTCATTCCATTGGGTACATCAAGGTAGACCCATGAACACCTTATGAAAGAATAAAAGAGGGACACGTCATATGATTTTGAATGCATTCATCAAATGTATCTATAGGTGAACATTTTGCATGATTTGATAGCCTTTCTTCCATTTCATGGGACATTTTAAAGAAAGCTTATATAAGGTCCACAAAATTGTGAGAAGAAGACACTTCAAGATTTAAAGCAACTAAAAAGACATACGTGCTAGTTTCTCATTACTCTAAACAAAGTTCTATATAAAAATAAAGAATTATAAAGCATAAATAGGATAACATGTGCCACAATATCAAAGCATTCTATAGTTCCATGAGCTCCTTTTAGCGGCCAAATTTTTATGTTATGAAAGCATGAAAATTTTCCACATGTATAGCATAATGCTTGTTGTGCTTTCTCCCCCACCAGTGCATCTCATGATGAGTTGTAAAGGTAATACCATATGGAGTGATTCTATTGGCCATGGATATTTAGCCGATAGGCTATTTTGTTTGAAGTTTCCACCCGGATTTTCATCAACCTAGCTAGGAATTGGATTTTTTAGCACCTGAGATCTCATTGTTGGTAGGGAGGTAACTAGGATTTTTTTTGGTGATGTGGACATTGGTAATTACGTGTGTTAGTCATGGTAGAGAATGGTGTAATTGATACAGGGAATGTGAATGGTAAGAATTTGTTGGTGTGAGGTCCAATGTATCCTATCATTACACAGTGGCAATGGAAAAAGTAAATCTAATATTGAATGTTGGCATGTGGGAGAGTATACTTTAATGAAGTTGTATTGTTGAAAGAGCCATTGTGGTGTTGGTTTGATAGTAGGATATTGTTAAATTCATTACATTCAGCTCCATTTTTTAGCAAGTTGGAGGGTTTTAAAATTGTTTGTCTTTCGTTCTCTGCTTATTGTGTGTATTGATAGCAGGTTTTAGGGTTTGAACACTGATGTGCTACATAATGTGCGATGACATATATTGATTAAGTTGCATTGTCAAAAGAGCCATTGTGGTGTTGAGATGATAGAGGACTATTGTAAAATCCATCACTTGTGGTTCCTTGGTTTGTTTCATAGGACACAACTGTAAAAATTAGAGGATTTCACTACTTTTTGTGCCAGATTGGAGGGTTTTAAAATTGTTGTTCTCCACAATCTATATATCATTTTACATGGGTGTTTTGTATAGATTGTTTCTTAATTTTTTATGTTAAAATTGTTGTTTTCTAGAATCTATAAGTCATTATGCATGGATGTCTTGCGTTATCGTTTTATGTGGATAGAGAAATTGTAGTTGAATCTTTTTTTGTTTTGTCCAGAAATATGGTTAAGATTTGTAATTCTTTCATTCCTGGTTTGTTGTTTGTAGTTATTTTTGTGAATTTTTGTCCTTATACCCATTACCATAGGAGCAATAGTAGTTAAATCTAGGTTCTTCTATGAAAATGGTTAGGGCCAGTAATTTTATTGCCCAATTGTAGTATATACATTGATATGCAAATGGTTTGTTATTTATTTGATTTTTTCGATGGGATTTTCCTTAGTCGAGCCTCAAATAGAATTTGTTGTGTAATAGGTGTTTTACAATTTCTCTATTTCTCTATAATATTTAATTCTAACGAATGTAGCTCAAATTTTTTGCATAATGTGTGAGGAAGTATATTGATTATGTTGTATTGTCAAAAAAGTCATTGTGTTGTTGGTTTCATAGTGGACTATTGTAAAAATGATACTATTGTTTGATAGTAGATTATTGTAAAATCATTGGCCTCTGCTCCATTTTATGGCAGATTGGAGGGTTTTAAAACTATGGCACTGCACAATCTATAGGTCATTTTACTTAGGTGTTTTGTATAAATGGTTTATTTATTGTTTATGTTAAAACTCTTTTTTTCTAAAATCTATAAGTCATTTTCCATGGATGTATGTCGTTATGGTTTTGTAGGGATAGAGAAATTGAAAATATATAGATATGTAGAGTGTTTTTTATTTGTTTGAAGTTTTTGATGGGATTTTCGTCAGCCGAGCCATGAATAGGATTTTTCGTGTACTAGCTCTTTTACAATTTTTGGTGGAAGAAAGAAGATTTAACTGTAATCTCTACACCCATAAGGAGCGATAATTTCTTTGAAGTCTCCAAAATGAATTTAACCTTAGAGACAAAAACATATAACAAGAAGATATTAACAATAAATTAATCATCTATGCAAAACACCCATGTAGAAAAGAGTATAACCCCACAAACTTGATTGAAAATTTGAGCTGCATCACGTCACACTAAATATTATATAGACATAGAGAAATTGTAGAAGAGGTATTAAAATAACACTTATGTAGCTTGGAGTCTTGATTAAGTCTGTATATATACATATATATATATATATATTTGTGTGTGTGTACATATGTATATATATGTGCAAATATGTATATATATACATGTGTATAGATATGTATATATGCATAGATATATGTATGTATGTTTTACTAATAGCTCTATTAATATTCCCCCATTTCTATATAATATGAAATGCCATATAATGTAGCTCTTTTTATACAAAAAAAATATAACAAGAAGACATTCACAATAAATTAATCATTTATGCAAAATAGAAACAATCAACAAGGGTGAAAAAAATTACTGAGCCCAACCATATTTTTTTTTATGAAAGAAAGAAGATTTAACTACAATTTCTCCACCTGCAAAGAGCAATAATCTCTTTCAAGTCTTGAAAATTGGTATAACGCAAAATATTGAAACATATAACAAGAAGAAATTCACAATAAATTAATCATCTATGTAAAAC